>CAJHZI010000428.1:182500-250000 GCA_905160935.1 Enchytraeus crypticus
TAGGTATCAATGATAAAGATTGCTTTCCTTTAGAAACTGTGTTGGATGGAATTTGACTAACAACAGAAATTCTTATTCAAGTAAAAACCGAACGGTAATTAATTAATAATTTATCGATCGTTCATAATTCTGTGGACGCTTTTCTATTACGGCGTAAACGTTAAATCATTTCTCAGAACTTACAACGTATTCATCAGACCTCATTCGTCTCAGTAAATCAACCCTTTCAAATCAACCACTCGATCACAGCTTCTCGTGTTTCTAGCATTTATCAGCAAAAATATCGGTTACTTTCTAACTGATATTTATTTAGTCTATTTATTTATTATTTAGTTTATTGGTGAATTAGGTTATTAGTCTATATGTGTAGTACTCGACCAGACGGCAGGTCCAACGAACTATACATGTTATGCAGCAGAGAGATTGCATCTTAACAACAACAACTACCACAAAACAACATCAACAACAACCACAAAGACAGCATTAGAGTGTTACTGTCACCCATGACAACATTGAGCACTCTGGTATCAAATCCAATCCGATGAGCAGAGTGTGAGGTTCAAAAACGGTGCAAGCCAAAATCTGGGAAATCTTACTGAGCACGCCAGCGACTAATCGAGATAATTTAAATTGTCGGTTTCGTGATTTACAATACAATGTATTACTTATATATAGAAGAGTGTGCTTACCCATACAGAGATACGACGACGATGATGTTGAGAATGGAGATCATCTCTGCTCTGTAAGAGATCAGATAGGGTCTCTCAGAGAGATCTTTCAGAGATCTCTCAGAGATATCACAATTCTCCTGACACAAGATTCTCTACTACTTCGCTAGTTCTACAACAGTTATGCGAGAGATGTTATAGGGAAATGATCATCCATAACGATATCTAGCACTTTTAATCGCATGATTAAACCGTTGTGAGTTATCGAATCAAATATCTATATTACCTGTCCGGTGAATGTTGTGGATTTTAATCTCTGATAAGTCTACTGGAGAACTCGGTCCCGTGATCTCAGGATCAGTCAATTAACACTGTAAATAGTACACACGAATTATAGTGAACTGATCAACTATGTTGATATATAAATAACTTTTTAATACCACATTTTAAACCGTTATGCAAGCTATTCCATTTTCAAAGTAACCAGTCCAGTGAATGTCCGAGATTTAACACTCAGATCAGCGTGGTTGGGATTCGAACCCACAGGGGTTCATTTCCCCTCAGGATCTGTCATTTAAAACTTCATGACGTTGCCCTTACGCTACTGAGGCATTCTAAGGGAATCGATCCCATGATCTAAGGAACAGTTATCACTGTGTGACCTTGTCTGACGCTCTACACACTGAGCTATTAAGACATCCTAAACAAATAAAAGTAATGTTGAGTCGAGGGATATGTCTGCACGTAGAGAAGCTTTTGATAAAAAATAATAATAATAATAATAACAACAATTAGAGTGCTACAGTCATCAATGACAACTTTGAGCACTATTGACACAAAACATCTCACGTAGATAAACTTTCGATACTTACTCGTATAAGTATTTAGATCATAAGGACACGTGGAGGATTTAAATAATGTGGATCTGCTGTTAAGCAAAAATATCTAATAAAATTATTTGATAATAAAAAGCTTTATTGCAATGCTATGAGAGATTTTAGACTGACCAGGACTTTCTATTTCCGTAGCATCTGAAATATTTATCTCTCTTTCTCTCCTCTCTCTCTCTCTGTCTCTTCCTCTTTCTGACTGTCTCACTCTCTCTCTCTCTCTCTCTCTCTCTCTCTCATTAGATCAGCTCTCATTCAGCGGCATCAGGTTCACGTCATAAATTCACAAATCTTTTGAAGATATTTGATATCGAGCTCACTGATGGAATCCATATAACCGCACAGCCATCAGTCAATCCTTGCCCCGTGTTCCAGCAGCAATCAGCGCTACCCTGCCGAGGTTTTTAATATCTGGAGCAGCGACTGGCATCTATGGCTGGCGTTTAATGAAAGTACGGGGTAATATATCTGACGATAGGTGCTGGGTTTGAAAAGGTGGCGCTATAATCTTTCATTGGGCGTCATGTCGGTGCATACTGATGCACAGCAATGTTAGAGCACATTTAGTGTACACTGGTGTACAACACTGATAGAGCACATTTAGTGCACACTGGTGCACAACACTGATGGAGCACATTTAGTGCACACTGGTGCACAACACTGATAGAGCACATTTAGTGCACACTGGTGTACAACACTGATGATACTATAAGGCAGGGGTGTCACTTTTGAATAGGAATGGACGGGGCAGGGGTGGGAGGCGGGGTAGGGGGCAGGGAACGGTGCTTGTCGGGGCAGGGCGCGATGCCTGTAGATGCAGGGGCGGCACCTGTAGGGGCAGGGGGCGGTGCCTGTAGGGGCAGGGGGCGGTGCCTGTAGGGGCAGGGGCGGCACCTGTAGGGGCAGGGGGCGGTGCCTGTAGGGGTAGGGGGCGGTGCCTGTAGGGGCAGGGGCGGCACCTGTAGGGGCAGGGGGCGGTGCCTGTAGGGGCAGGGGCGGCACCTGTAGGGGCAGGGGGAGGCTCCTGTCCGGTCTTGTTAACTCAAGATCTACGGCTTCACGCCTTCTCATTTCTCTCACCCTCAAACCTGGTCTCAACGCCTCACCCCCCCCCCCCCTATACAACTCACCCATCTGTAGTCCGAGAGTATCTGAGAGGTGTAGAGTGAGAGCTATAGAGGTGTATCAGGTTGATTTTATGGGTAAATCTCTGTTACTTTATTTTTTTATTTCTCTCTCTCTCTCTCTCTCTCTCTCTCTCTGCATCTTTCCCTCTCTCACCCTCTATGTTTTTTCTTTTTCTTTTTCATTCTCGGGTTTTTTCTAATTCTCCACAGTTTGTGGAGGATTAGAAGAGATAGTTTCCTCTATCTCTTTCGCAATATCAATTAATTTTGCTCCTATCGTACTTGCAACATCTTTGACTAAAGAAGCAAAATTTAATTTATTTGAATGGATATTTTTCATATTTTTAGTTAAAATAAGAAATAACTAAAAGGAAAATAAAAGAATTAAAAGAATTAACCAAAGAATAAAATATTTAATCCCCAACACACGAACAAGGAGGGGAGCATGCCCCACGTCTGCCTGCAGAGTTGAACCAACCCGTGGGGTGGGGTTAATATGACCACATCAGGCGGGAGGAGGGTGGGGGGTAGTAAAATATAGAGCTTCAGTAAAGCGCTCCATTAGGGATGAAAGTGATCGGGGTTTCTGAGCTGGAGAAGGAAGTCAAAGCGAGTTTGACTCCAGAGTGTAGTGAAGAGAATTAGGATAGATTCTCTAATTGTTTCAATGATAATAATTGTTTCTCCTTGCTCCGGCTCAAGTCAAAATCCGTCATACCCTGTCGATAGGGTTGTAAAGCTAAAGAGCTAATGTTAACGTCAGTTTGCTCACTCGAAAGCGATGTCAGTGACGGACGAGCCCAGGCATTGAACCCCGCAAATACTGATCTGCAGTAGAATAACTTAACGACATTGCCACTGGCTTCAGCCACACCGTAGTATATGGAAATGAAATGTTGGACTATGATTTTATTATCATTCAAGGCTTTCTTTCACCCATGATTTCATGATAGTCGAGGTGAATGCTAGCACGCAGAGAAAGTTACAGAGCATTATAGCTTGTACCTGTAGCTAAACTGAAGAGAGGCATTTCAGAATAATTGCTTTTATCAATTAGTTTGCTGCTGAAGCAAATAACCCTTCGTTAACTAGGACTAATACTCTCTCCTTCTCTCTCTCTCTCTCTCTCTCTCTCTCTCTCTCTCTCTCTCTCTCTGTCTGTCTGTCTGTCTCTCACTCTGTCTCATTCACACACTCACTCATTTATTCACTCGCTCAATTACTCACTTTCTCTCTCTCTCTTTGACTACCGTCTAATGCACTGAGCGTTTTAATGAAATATTCAGCCATCTTTCTAGAATTCACAGATGTTCACTCCACTATGAAGCACGGTGCTTTATTGGAATATTTATGATGTTTTGACAAGAAGAGTTAGGACAGAGTAAATGAAACAATTAGACAGAAAGTCCAGTGTTCTGGTATCTAAATAAACATCGGCATTCAGTCGCTCCTGGTATATTGAAATCTTTTCTAATTATTATAATATCTCCTAATTTCTCATTTCCTCTTTGTCCTTCGTCAGAGTGGCTAACTTGCCTTATCACTTGCCTTACTACTTATCACTTGCCTTACTACTTATTACTTGTCTTACTACTTATCACTTGCCTTACTACTTATTACTTGCATTATAACTTGCCTTAACTTACCTTAGTTACCTATATTTGATGGTTTTATCTCAATTTCTTCCTAATTCTAACTCTTTCATTTCCCTCTCTCGTCTCTTATCTCTAACTCTCTCTCAGCTTTCTCTATCGTCTCTTATCTCTAACTCTCTCTCCACTTTCTCTCTCTCTCTCTCTCTCTCTCTCTCTCTCTCTCTCTCTATATATATATATATATATATATATATATGTATATATATATATATTTAATATATTTATTTATATGTATATACGTAATACATATATAAATGTACATAATTCGCTGTAGCCTAAACACGTGTCTTTATTAGCAGACATTTCGTAAACGATCGCTTATTTTGTGTAATAATTTTACAAAATTGGATGCAAGTAACATGCTCGATTAACTCTCTCTCTCTCTTTCTTTCTTTCTCTCTCTCTCTCTCTCTCTCTCTTAAATATGATATAATATTAATATGCTCAGTGTATTGATAATAAGATAAGAATTTAACGTCCATATCTTCCTTCAATGATGCTGTCAGGGACATTCCCACAGCACATGACACATCAGTCGTATTGACTCAAACTAATTTGTAAAAATGTATGAAGAGGAATAGAATCTAGAAGCTGTGACAGTCAGGCTAATTAGTAGAGGCTCACAGAGCTTTAACGTCCATCTCATGAGCTACCTTTTAACACAACAATCAATTAAAAAAAGTAGATAAGTCAAATGCATTTCAAAATTCGAAACAACTTCTGTCCTACACGACGATGATGTTTAACAAGTTTTCACTTGACTCTAAGAACGAAAGTCGAAAATTGGAGTGCCCCCTCCCCCGTTACCCCCGGCTCCCTCAATATATACCCCCAATGCTATTTTTATTTCTAAAGTAAAAAGTTTGTAAAGCTAAGGTTAACGTCAGTTTCCTCACTCGAATGCGTTGTCAGTGACGGGCGAGCTCAGGATTTGAACCCCGCACATACTGATCCGCGGTCGAGTGTCTTACCGACTTCTAAAGTACAGCATAATAGAAACATTGAAAGCACAATACCTGGTGGATGAAAACTTCCCGTCCACTGCTTAGTTAGATTACACAGTACGATCTAACCTGCAACGATTAACTGACAAACAAATCAATAAATATGTAAAACTCCTCACCTAAGAACTAGTTTAACTCTCTCTAATGTTTGTGGTACTGATCCTTCAAGCTTCTCCAGTGGAAGGAGAGTATAGGGAAGGATTGCATGAGAGCTGGTGTGGAGTTGACCGGCGCTAAAAGCTTCCATCCATCGTCACTTGACGCCCAGTCACGCGATAGAATCCGAGACCTTCGTATCAGGTTCACTCGACCTTATCGACTGTGTACCGTCGTATTGAATTCACTTGCGGTTGTCGATTTAACTAAATAAAGAATCGTAATAGGAAAAACTACGCCAGCAGCGTGCTAAGTTCTGTGAACTTTTAGTGTTGGTTTCGAAAGTTAAGTCTGCAATTTGTTTTAAGCGTCGTTAGATAGGGATTAATATGCAAAGCAAACTTACATTATAACTAACGTATGGTGTTTATATTATAGTAGTATCGCAACTAACAGTATCTTAACGTACACAGAGTCTAACTAGCAAATAGACTATCGTAGAATATAAGCTGATCGAGAGTAAAGGTTAAGCGGAAAATGGACTAAATTTTCTAACGGTTTAAATTTGTATTACTAAAACTGATAGATATCTCATGGTTGATCATTTCAATATAGTACGTGCTGTTTATTATATTTATACTGTTAAAGTCAGTATTATAAACTGTTAGAAAAGTCTGAGTTATTGCGATGCTTGTACGGATGTAATATTAAATTTTAGCTATTAAATACCGCTATTTTCGTATTCTATATTGTATAAATTTGTATAGCGCGATACTGAACTAGATTTCTTGTGCCCGAATTTGCGCTCTTGAACTTCACTGATAGACTTTTAAATGGAACCCTTGACAACTTGGTCTGTACACTGCTTTGACGGTTAAGCTAGATTATAATTGTATTAATACCATTATTTATCTCTCTTTTAGTGCACTGACTGCTGGCAGGTCCTAGGTATATAGCTCCTCCACTCATCGCTATCTTCCGTTCTCCTCTTCTTGTCCACATAAGATTGGATCTTTAAATCATCCAACATTCCTTTCGATATGCCACAATACTATTAGAGGGCTCAAATTATAATATTAATGTTATAATATTGTAATATTTTAATATGCTAACATGATATGATATCGCATTATTCTAAGCTACATTACTTTATTAGTATGCAATATTGCTAAGCAAGGGCTGTAGCCCATATATACCTGTCACTCAAACCTATTATTTGCAGTTTTTTATAGTAAAATGTTCAACATTACAAAGGTGCATTCTGACTCACTCACTCACTCACTCACTCACTCACGAACCCACCCACCCCTCTGCCTCTTACATACCCTTTGTAGCCTATAATTTTTGAAAATATGAGCTATGAGGTGGTTTCCAGTTGCCTTCCTCAGTTCTCTATTAGTCGCCTATTACAATGCATTCATTTACCTCGTCGTAGGAGGCTACACACGCTTTATATAATCAAGATTGCTTACATTTAGTACGTCATTCAAAAGAAGTAACAGTATTTTCTAGAGTGGAGTTTCTTTTAAGACGCCTGCAGGTGCATGAGCCTGCGCGTTTAATAAACCGTTTACAATAAAAAAATTAATGATTTAGAGTTACCGCGAGTGTCGTAGGAGGCGATCAAGTGGTGACAGAAAGAGACAATTATTTAGCGCCAGGAGCTATGCTTGTATTCTAGAGGCTAAGAGTGTGATGGGGGTATGTAAAACTTAGATAAAGTTATGATTATAGTTATAGAGTGCGAGAAAGATAGAGAGAGAGAGAGAGAGAGGGAGAGAGAGAGGGAGAGAGAGAGAGAGAGATGGAGAGATATAAAGAGAGAGAGAGAGAGAGAAAGAGAGAGAGAGCTCTTCATAACTTAAACGAGCTTTATAAAATTCAATCAATTGTCAGAGATAACTCTTCATAAGCCGTTGTCCACCTGATTGTACTTTGAGAGGAATCATTGCTTGTGCTAACGAGCACATTGGTTAGAGCGTTCAACTTCAACAGCCTAGGCTCTGAGATCATCGCCTAGAGACATCTTAATACTTAGAAGTTACCGATGTCAGGATATTATTAAATAGCTAATGTAGGCCCCACCCCCCCCGTTACCCCCGGCTCCCTCAATATATACCCCCAATGCTATTTTTATTTCTAAAGTAAAAAGCTGGTAAAGCTAAGGTTAACGTCAGTTTCCTCACTGGAATGCGATATCAGTGACGGGCGAGCTCAGGATTTGAATCCGCACATACTGATCCACGGTAGAATATCTTACCAAATTTGCCACTGGCTCCAGCCATTACAAAATCAGTATTGCATTACAGCTGTAGTCTCAATCCCAGGAATAATTGACGCTACTTTCTGGCTAAACTTCAGGCAAAATAAGTAAAATTTCTGTATATTGACGATTACTTTATTGGAACTTTTGCTATTTTTCAGAAAATTAAAAGCTTACTTAGGCGATATTATATCATGTGATATTAATGACGCAATGACTGATTTTAGTCTAACTTCTTACCTTTTATCAATACGTGAGATGATCAGTATCCTACAGTTGATGGTGATAGTATTAATTAAAGCTGACGTCATCGCTGAAGTCACAAGTATGGCAGACAGCGTTAACCACTCCGTGAAGGAAATCCCGAGAATAGTAACCAACGTGTCTGGAGTGATTGAGGACTTACTGGATGGATACGACATCAGGTTAAGACCTGGGTTTGGAGGTTCGAGTATATTCTATGTTACTCTAATATTAAAATAGTAACATATTAATCGTCATCATCATCATCATCATCGTCGTCATCACCATCATCGTCATCATCATCATCGTCGTTGTCTTCCATTTAATTCCAGTTTAACCAGGTTTTGAGATAGGAATGGACCTTCTCCAATTCTCTCTGTCCCACACCATATAGTAACAACAATTAGAGTGCTACAGTCATCAATGACAACATCGAGCACTATTGAGACAAAATCAAGCCGGCGAGCAAAAAAAGAAGGTCCAAAAACGGTGCAAATTCCAAAATCCAGAAATTCAGTCCAAAGTATATATCATCAGTCAATCCCCTATTTTTCATGACCTCTTAATCAACGCATCCCACGTCAATTGTGGTCTACCTGTCTCTAGCTTAACATCCAGCTCTTCCCTCCAAACTCTCTTTACTACATCCTCATCTTCATCCTCTTGCCTTTCTCCCAATATGCCCAAACCATCTCAATCTCGACTATGCCAACCTATCCCTGATCCCCTCAATATTTAAATTAACTGATTTTCAGTAACGTAATGTATAGTGTTAAAATTATGTTAGAAATTTTGAAACTAATAAAAGTAATATCATAATGAAATGCGTATAACTAAAGTTGCATTGGGAGACTATACATGTATATATGTATACATAATATATACATAAATACATGTATACATAATATATACATAAATACATGTATACATAATATATACATAAATACATGTATACATAATATATACATAAATACATGTATACATAATATATACATAAATACATGTATACATAATATATACATAAATACATGTATACATAATATATACATAAATACATGTATACATAATATATACATAAATACATGTATACATAATATACATGTATACATAATGTATAAATATATATATGTATACATAATATATACATAAATACATGTATACATAATGTATACATATATACATGTATACATAATGTATAAATATATACATGTATACATAATGTATACATAAATACATGTATACATAATGTATACATATATACATGTATACATAATGTGTACATAACTTCAAACCGGTTATCTCACATTAAACCTGTCTGTGTTTGATTCAACCATGGTTGTGAAGGTTTAATAAAGCACAGAACTTGTCGCTTGATCGCCTGACAATAGTGAACTAGACAACGTATGTCCAGTCTTTCACAGGCTGACCATGACGCAATGGTCGTTTGTCGTCATATGAATATCTCACGTTTCACTGCCGATGAAAAGCGTTGCGCAATTCTGAAATGAAAATACGGCCCATTTCACACCCGTCAAAAATCATTCTGAAGTCTTTGCCCCACTCTGTCGGTCTGTTTGCCTGTCTGTCTGTCTGTCAGTCAGTTAGTCTGTCTGTCTGTCTATATTTCAAATGTTTGTCTGGTTCTCTTTCTTTCTCGGATTTATGTAGGGGCCTACTGAGACGAATGTGCTGAACGTCTGAACTATACTTCCCTTTTTTACTCTCTTCCTATCTCTTCAACTCTCTCTCTCCCTTTCTTTCTCTCTCTATCTTTCTATCTCTCTCTCTTTTCTCTCTCTCCTCTCTCTCTCTATATATTTTTTTCTCTCTCTCTCCCTCTCTCTTTCACTCACTCCCTCTCTCTCTCTCTTTCTCTCTCTCTCTCTCACTCTCTCTCTCTCTCTCTCTCTCTCCATCTCCCTCCCTCCCATGATTGATTGATAGGACGGTATCCACTCTCTTTTCTGTCTCTCCTCTCTCTCTATCTCTATCTTTTTTTTCTGTCCCTCTCTCTCACTCTCTCTTTTCTCTCTCTCCTCTCTCTCTATCTCTATCCTTTTTTTTTCTCTCTCTCTCCCTCTCTCTCTTCCTCTCTCTCTCTCCCTCTCCCTCTCTCTCTCCCTCTCTCTCTCTCCCTCTCCCTCTCCCTCTCCCTTCCCCCTCTCTATCTCTCCTCTCTCTCTGTCTCTCTCTCTCTCCCTCTCCCTCTCCCCCTCTCTATCTCTCCTCTCTCTCTCTCTGTCTCTCTCTCTCTCCCTCTCTCTCTGTCTCTCTCTCTCTCTCTCTCTCTCTCCCACAGAACCTGTATGCTGTATCATAAGTTGACTTCTGACCCTGGCCACACGTGAGGACTATAAATCCACACCTCGTCCTCTCTCTCCTCGCCCTATGTCTCTATTCAGCTAATTGCCATGAGTGGTAGCCTCTGATTGATAGGACGTTATCCACTGATCCGAGTCCTAATTGTAGTCCCTAATACTATCCCACCGTGGATAAGTGGAGCCAGGATTCAAATGCAGTGATCGCTCTGTAACTGACAAGACTTCGAGACAGGAAACTGACGTTAAACTAATCTTTAGCCGATCTCTCCATCAGTGATGTTAGTATTCCAGTACAAGTGTATCCGTATTTTGTTTCAGTGTATTTCAATGTAGTTAGCATATTTCAGTGTACCTCAGTGTGTTTAAAATTATGACGTCTGAGGAGGTTTCCCATTGCCTTCCACCGTCACTGCTTAATTGCCTAGTACGAAAAGTTCAGTTTACAGTTGATCTTATCATTTGCAGCCTTATAAAGCTCATATCTTTAACGTCCCTTACGTTATCAATGTATTAGGATTAGGAATCATCTATGGAATTTGTAAGGTTATTATTTAATGCTTGTTTGTTTAATGGCTGGAGCCGGTGGCGATGTCGGTAAGATATTCGACCGCGGATCAGTATGTGCGGGGGTCAAATCCTGGGCTCTCCCGTCACTGACATCGCTTTCGAGTGAGGAAACGGACGTTAACATTGATTTTTATTTGATTTTGTTTGTTAGGAGATCCAGTGGATATTCTCATGGAGCTGTCTATAGCGAGCTTTGACAGTATATCTGAAGTCAACATGGTATGCGTGGATCAATCAATCAATCAATCAATTAACCAATCAATCAATCAATCAATAAATCATTCTCGTAATAAAGAAACAAACATCTGATCAGCCAAACCTCAATTAAATCTTAAATCATGCTATATATCAGTCAAGCAATCAACAAATGTCCTGGTGGTTAATCAATGCTGTAGTGTTAGCCCTATACAGAAAGTAGTTGTCTTTTGAATATAGGAGTTGGTAATTAAGATATAAAAACATTTAAATATTGGTGATTACAGTAAATCTCTTTTATTAGGTCTAAGTCCCTGAAGTTCCTGACATCATCCTTGTATGAGGAAACGGACGTTAAACCTTTATTATTATTATTATTATTATTATTATTATTATTAAAAAATAATGCTGCTGCAACCAGCAACGTTTAATAATAATAATAATAATAATGACATTAAAATAATCTTAATTACATTTATTATTTTGATATTATTATTATTATTATTAAGTGCTTGCGCAGAATTTGTTAGTTCTGTTCATTTTTTTCCTGTTTATGATTGACTTTCAATGTCAGCGGTACGTTAAATGTTATCTAGTCAAAAGATCAATCAATCAAGTATTCAATAAGAATTTAACGTGCGGTTCCTCGCCAAAGGCAATGTCAGGGACGTCTCTTGCAAACTCTACACAAGCAGGCGCCAAAGCACCACACGATGACGACTGAGTACACAGAGATCACAAGAGAAAGCGAGATCAAAACAGTGCAAGTCCAAGATCCAAAGCAAGAGGGTCAACACTTGGACCTTAGTGGAAGGAAATGTGTTTTTAGCTTGCCAAGGAAATTAACAATACAATTAGTTAGTGATAAGGTTAAGTAGCGATTGGATTAACGGGTGATAAGATGAACTAATAATAAGAGAAACTAGTGACAAGATAACCTAGTGATAAGATAAACTAAGTTTAAAATAAACTAGTGATAAAATAAGCTAGCGATAAGATAAACTAGTGATAAGATAAGCTAGCGATAAGATAAACTAGTGATAAGATAAGCTAGCGATAATATAAACTAATGATAAGGTTAACTGGTGATAAGATAAACTAATGATAAGATAAATTAGTGATAATAAAAAATTAAAAATAAGATAAGCTGGTGATGAGTCATTGAACATCTGAGCGCTACATTAAGTACAAGAGGTTGGTGTTAAACTGTAAGGCTGCTGAATCTGTGTCGGCACTGTGATGTACTCTACGCGGCAGTCAGTCAAAGAGCATCCTCCAAGCTTTACTGATCGATATCGAATCGATAGTCGAGAAAAAGTAGAAAATTGAAACATCAACGATTTATTTGCCGACATTATATCGCAGGCTGACCTCTAACCTGTCCTAGATACTCGTCTAATTTCTCTTTTTTCATACAAGAAGAGTAAAATTTGTTGATCTTTATAAGGTCACATGTCAAAACCACTTGCCTCAACAATGTTTTGTCAAATGGCATGTCCGTAATACGAATAGACCGTTTTCCATCTATTTAATATTATAAATAAATTATTGTATAAAAATTATAGTAATTAAAAATGCATATTAGGAACTATTTGAGAGGTTAGCATTACAAACATAAATTGATCGTAATGTTGACCTCTCAAATCACTCGTCCTGTTCAACACTGAGAAATGAAAAAAAAGAAAAAAAGAAAACTGAGTTAAAGTTTTTCTACAGATAATTTAGTTAATTTAGCTAAAAAGCCCATCTCTTTTCGCTATAGGTCTAAATTTTGACCCGTTTGCCTTGGATCTTGGACTTGCACTGTTTTGACCCCGCTCTCCCTTGTGGTCTGTGTGTACTCAGTCGTCATTGAATGGTGCTTTGGCGCCTGTTTGTGTAGAGTCTGCAGGAGACGTCCCTGATATTGCCTTGTGGCGAGGAACCGGACGTTAAATTCTTACTGATTGATTGAATTTATTGATTTCAGTAAATATGTTCACTACATAGGATTACACTATTACGATCTACCTGAATCAGTTCTGGAGGGACGAGAGACTTGCCTTCTCTGATAATTCTGAGGAGAGTATGACCTTGACCGGGGACTTCGCAGAGAAGATCTGGACACCTGACACTTTCTTCGCCAACGACAAGTTCTCCTTCCTTCATGACGTCACTGAGATGAATAAGATGGTTCGACTGATGGGAGATGGGTCCATAGCTTATGGTATGAGGTTAGAGGCTTATCCATATCTCAATCTCTCTCTCTCTCTCTCTCCCTCTCTGTGCATGTCTCTCTCGTCTCTCTCTCTTTCTCTCTCTCTTTCTGTCTGTCTCTTTGTCTCTCTCTCTCTGTCTCTAGCTCTTTTTTCTCTTTCTCAATTTTTGCCCACTATCATTAAAACTGATATATATATATATATATATATATATATATATATATATACATGTATATATATATATATATATATACATGTATATATATATATATATACAGTGTATATATGCATATATATATATATATATATAGATATATATATATATATATATATATATATATATAGAGAGAGAGAGAGAGAGAGAGAGAGAGAGAACTATCTTCTAATTAGTCGAGACAATGGTTATAGAAAATTTGATAAAGACATCGTGCTTACGATAAATTAGAAGATGAGAAGATACTGATTGCTTAGTGAGACACTAGGATCTCAATTAACTGATGTAAGATGAGCCTTGCTATCTAAGATCTCACGCTCGCTCTACGTATTGTTTCTACTTCCGGCTTCTCCATTAACCAGCGAGCTAACGGACTCAACTCGGAGCAGTTCCTTGGAATCCTGTCTGATCGGATGAGATATTGAAGCTGCCGCTATTTAAGTATTAAATAGCTATACTGATCTTTTATTAGACTAGGCTTAATCTAATTAGTTTCAGTCATGATTTATTAGAAGCCATTAGCTCAGTTGTAATACAATTCTAGTTTAAAGTTGCATAATTTAATAACACAATATAGATGAACTCTTTCTGCCAATATATCTTGGTTTTACACAACATGGGTTTGTAGTAGAAATGTAATTAATTTACACTATATAGCAAAAGTCTAATAATACTGCTGAATATAAAGGTATTTTAAGGTGTGTTTTTTAAAATTGAATAAGAACTTTAATTTTAAAAGTAGAACAGTTAAATAGAAACAAAAAATGAATTAGAATGTTAAATCAATTAACTAAATTAGCTTAGTTAATGTTTATTTAAGTGAGTGGCTTATTCTTTAAATTTTATTATTGATATCTGAAATCATTGATTCTGAAATGTGAATGGATCAATTGATATATCGTTTGAATATGGCAGTTATAAATAATTAATAATAATAATAATAATAATAATAAGAATAATTTTATTTTGAAAATTATAACTTCAGTAGTATGGGTAACGCCCTATACAGCCCAGGGCAATTTAAAAACATAAAACAAAAACAATAATAATAATAATAATAGTGATAATGATGATGATGATGACGATGACGATGATGATGATGATGATGATGTGAGAATATTAGGAATTTTGAGCCGATTGGCATCGGAAGAACGAAGCTAAGGAATAGGTTGATATTGGATTAGGAGATCATAGTGGTTCGAATGTTTATCAAAGATAAGTGTTTAAAAAGTTAACAGTGCATCGTTATTGGTTAATCGATCATTGGTTTCTATTATCATTGATTGATTGATCGTAGGTGTATTACGATTGATTGATTGATCGTAGGTGTATTACGATTGATTGATCGTAAGTGTATTACGATTGACTGATTGATATTAGCTGTATTACGATTGATTGATTGATCGTAGGTTTACCACGACGTTGGCCTGTATGATGGATTTACATCACTACCCTATGGACGTACAGAACTGTACTGTGGAGATAGAGAGCTGTAGGACCATTTATTGTTGTTTATTTAAGTCTAACAATCGATTTATAGTGATTATTAAAAGAATAGCTGGTAAAAGGTAATGGTTAAGCTAATGTTAACGTCAGTTTCCTCACTCGAAAGCTATGTCAGTGACGGGCTAGTTCAGAATTTGAAGCCAGCACATACTGATCCGCTGTCGAATATCTTACCGACATCGCCACTGGCTCCAGCCAATGGCGATCGTGTTGTAGCACGAATGCCCAAGTGTAAGTAAACTAAAAATATAATAAAATAAACCAAAGTAAAAAAGTAAAAAAAGTCGAAGTAAAAAAGTAAAACCAAGTGTAATGGTCTAGAGAGTGAAATCGAAATAAACCTGAGAGAAAAATTCTGCCTCGAAAGCACAGGCTAAACTTAGACGAATTAACTAAATTAGCTAATTTAGCTAAATTAGCTATTTAACTACCGTAATTGCTACTTACATTATTGAGGTATTCCAGTATAGAGGTGTGTTTTTAGCAAGCACTTGAGCTATAAAATAATTTAAATAAATATGTTTCCTCAGGATTGCTGTAAGTGATAGTAGTGTATTATGAAATCCGTAAGTGCCAAATTTGTGAAATTGGAAGAAGATAAATGAACCTTTCGTATAGATATAGCATAATTTATAGAAATTACAATTAAGAGCAGGAAACACCACTTTTAAATCATTTAAATTACTACTTTATGCACACTGGCTAATCGAATGATGATGTTTCGCTTGATGTACGTAGATATGTGTACGTCACGTGATGTGTGTATACGGGTGTATGTGACGTCACGTGATGTGTGTAGACAGGTGTATGTGACGTGATGTGTGTAGACGAGTGTACGTCACGTGATGTGTATTCGTGTGTCACGTGATATGTAGACGTGTATCACGTTGATGTGTAGACCTGTGTCACGTGATGTGTACATCACGTACAGGACCGTGACCACCATAGAGTCACTGGCTACTGGTGTGTCTATTAATCAATGAATGAATCAATCAATCAATCAATCAATCACGTTAGGATTAGGGTTAGGGTTAAGGCTGACTGGTGTAGACGTGTGTCACGTGATGTGTAGACGTGTATCACGTGATGTGTAGACGTGTGTCACGTGATGTGTAGACGTGTATCACGTGATATGTAGACGTGTATCACGTGATGTGTAGACGGATATCCCATGCAGGACGTGGTGATGCAGTGGAAGACAGAGAGTCCTGATGCCTCTCCACTGACAGCAGTGCATGGAGTGGAGCAGATAGAGATCCCTCAGTTCACCCTGGTGGAGCACAGGACCGTGACCACCATAGAGTCACTGGCTACTGGTGTGTCTATTAATCAATGAATGAATGAATGAATCAGTCAATCAATCAAATTCATTTATCATAGTTATTAGCTACTGCCATGTAAATCAATCAATCAATTAATCTATCTATCAATTTATCAATCAATAAAATTCATTTATTATTGAAGAAAATTGATTAATAAGTAGATAGGGGTTTGGGTTAGGATTGGGGTTAGGATTACGGTTAGGGTTAAGGTTAGGATTATACATGTAGTTAGGGTTAAGGTTAGGATTAGGGTTAGTGTTAGGGTTAGGGCATAGTGCTTTCTTGCAGACTCTGCACAAACAGGCGCTGAAGCACCATACGATGACGACTGAGTACACAGAGACCACAAGAGAAAGCGCGATAAAAAACAGTGCAAGTCCAATCAATGAGATCCGTCTGTTGAATCTACTAAAGTGACACTACAATCAATCAATAAACACTGTATATTAAAGTCTTCTTAAATATCAATTTATCTTGTTAAATATATCAATTTTAGTTATGTCCTTAAAGAAAGAAAGCACTTAGCAACCTGTCTATCGTTCAAACAGGCCCCTCTGTTTCCGATCTGTCATAATGGTTCTACAATTATAATATAAATATCACAGTATCTCTTAGTTATCGACCTGTTTGTTATATGATGTAGGCATGTACCAGAGACTCTCTCTTAGCTATCGACCTGTTTGCTACATGATGTAGGCGTGTATCACAGACTCTCTCTTAGTCATCGACCTGTTTGTTATGTGATGTAGGCATGTATCAGAGACTCTCTCTTAGTTATCGACCTGTTTGCTACGTGATGTAGGCATGTATCACAGACTCTCTCCTAGTTATCGACCTGTTTGTTATGTGATGTAGGCATGTACCAGAGACTATCTCTTAGTTATCGACCTGTTTGCTACGTGATGTAGGCATGTATCACAGACTCTCTCTTAGTTATCGACCTGTTTGCTACGTGATGTAGGCATGTATCACAGACTCTCTCTTAGTTATCGACCTGTTTGTTAAGTGATGTAGGCTTGTATCACAGACTATCTCTTAGATATCGACCTGTTTGTTACGTTATAAAGGCATGTATCAGAGGCTATCTCTTAGCTTTAGGCTTGAGCGGAACATCGGATTCTTTATCTTCCAGAACTATCTGCCTTCCATCCTCATCGTCATGCTATCCTGGGTGTCCTTCTGGATCAACCACGAGGCTTCTTCCGCCAGGATTGCTCTAGGTTAATCCACTCAATCAATCAATAATAATAATAATAATAATAATAATAATAATAATAATAATAATAAAGGTTTAACGTCTGTTTCCTCAAACAAGAATGATGTCGTGGACGTTCCCCCATCACATGTCACTACAAATAGATTCACCTCAAACGATCTGAAAAGAAAATCATGTGCTCAAGAGGAAGAAAAAGATCCAAAACGGTGCCGGTCCGGTGATCAAAAAAACAGTCAGGCAAGATGAAAAAAATTCTATGATGGGTACCGTTCCACCTGTTCTCAACCATTCCATCATTAAATCAATCAGTCAATTAACTAATCAATTTATCAATCATCTGTTTAATCGCTAATTCAATCAATTACTACAATGCGCTTTCATCTTAGGTTGAATCAATCAATCAATCAATCAATCCATCAATCAATCAATCAATCAATCAATCAATCAATCAATCAATCAATCAATCAATCAATCAATCAATCAATCAATCAATCAATCAATCAATCAATCAATCAATCAATCAATCAATCAATCAATCATGAATCATCAATCAATTAATAAATCAATCAATCAATTATATAATGCTTTGCAAATAGATAAACTTAATATGATAAGAATTTATAGCAACACTCACGTCTCCACCAGTGGGCATGTCTATAAGAAACCTCTAAGTTATTCTAAACTGGTGAGCAAGTCAAGATTTAGGATTCAAGTGATCGAAGATTCAATTAGGTTCCTTTGTAGAACCTTTCTGTTTGCAACACGAGATTACTATACTGATTGATTGGTTTGTTCATTGATTTATTGGCTTGTTTATTGATTGATTGATTTATTTATTTTATTGATTAATTCATTTATTGATTGATTGATTGATTTACTGATTGATTAATTGAATGATTGATTGCATGAATGATGGATTGATTGATTGATTGACTCCTCACTCACAGGTATAATTGATTGATTGATTGATTGATCGATTGATTAACAGCTAGATTGATTGATTGATTGATTGACTCGTCACGTCACTTACAGGTATAACCACTGTACTGACCATGACTACCATCAGCACGGGGGTCAGGGCAAGCCTGCCTCGAATCTCCTACGTCAAAGCCATCGACATCTACCTCGTTATGTGCTTCGTCTTCGTCTTCGCCGCTCTGCTGGAATACGCTGCCGTGAACTATACGTACTGGGGCAAGCGAGCCAAGAGAAAGGCCAAGCAGCTGAAGCAGAGCCGACAGCTGCAGCGACAGCTGCTAGAGAACATGTATCAGGTGTGTAGTAACAGCTAACAACTGCTAGAGAACATGTTCAGGTATGTAAGCTAATAGCTGCTGGAGAACATGTATCAGGTATGTAAGCTATCAGATGCTAGAGAACATGTATCAGGTATGTAAGCTAACAGATGCTAGAGAACATGTATCAGGTATGTAGTAGAGAGAAAGAGAGAAAAAAAGAGAGAGAACTATATTTTATTTCAAAAATACACTCAAGCATGCACACATACTAGGCTGTCCAAGAGGTTAAAAAACCTATCTAGTTGATCAATATGTAGTAATCCCAGGGCTTTCCCCTCACTGGCATGCTCCGAGTCAGGACACCGACGTTAAACTTGTCTTATAGCCTTTATGTTTTCTAAAGTCCACACATCCCGTATCACAAAGATTTTTTGCTTGTTTTGTGAGAGACTCCGAGTGAGTCAAGCATTCTACGAAAGAGAAAAATCGTTTTATCGCAAACTGAATACATCGTAGGGTGACTGAAGTCAAATTTCAATTAAGTTAGTTTCGACAAAATGGTAGCCTTCAAAACTTTTACAACTAGTTTTGAATCCAAACCCTAAGATTTAAGTGTTCCTGTTAAGTTTAACTTAACACAAAGATGTGCACGAATGGTAGTTGAGTGCTGCGGTAAACGGAAAACCGTTTAGCGATTTAGAAAAGTCTTAAAAGTTGAAATATCAACAATATGTTATATAAAATGTATATACACAATATGCATTAAATTATTGTATATATTATATAAAATACTATTATATATAAAAATAATATATAGTCACATAGTAATATATATTATATCAGAATATTATTATTTATTTTTGTATATAGTATATACAATGACACATGTAGCAGAGAGATTCACGAGATGAAATGTTAGAGCTTAAATAACCTCATAACCCCTAGGCTTCAGTATGTATGCACACATCCATATTGGACTACGAATTATTTCTTAATTAAATAACTAATTCATTGATTGTTGGATTGATTGACCGGTAGTTTCTTTGACTCATTGCTCGATTGATTTATTTGATCGATGATTTATTTGATCGATGATTTATTGATAAGAAGGAATTTACGGGTAAACAGGATAGTTTTCTCATGGAATGACGTCCCTGCCCAGTAAATGTTAGTCGAAGCTTAAGAATACATAGAGGGCCCACCTCGTCATAAGCAGAACCCCCAAGAATAGTGGTATATCAGAAGGAATGTTATAGATTATTTAAAGATCTACTCGATGTGGACGTGAAGAGTAAAACCAAAGATAGAAATGAGTGGAGACGTTATATACCATGGACCTGCCAGTAGGCAGTGCACTAGGAGAGAGAGAGAGATTTATTGATAGATTGATAAAAAGTGATAGATATCAGCACAGCTGATCATTTCACTATTACGCGTGTTTACTTTTTAACGGAATCAGATAAACAGATATTATATTTTCAGGCTGAACACCTGGAGGCAGTGACTCTACCTGGCACCCCGCTCACTCAGGGTCTACGCAACCGAACCCATCGACCAGGGGACACCCCGGACACCCCTACGAGCCGATCAGTGGCCGGGAAACTTGAGGGTACCTCGCCCCCTACCACGGCAGCCTCGACCCTCGACCACCGGCTGAGCGGGTCCAACAAGCCTCTCACGGGCCAGGCCTTCTCCCGGTCAGCCACTGGGGCTCGACTCCTGGCCGGCCTGCGAGTAGGGGGTTCCATGCCCTCTTTCTCCCCCCGAGGCAGGCTTCAGAGCCAGTACTCCACCACATCGGCCCTCAGGGCGGCAGCTGCGCGTCACCAGAATTTAATTTTTCAGAGAAAGAAGCAACTGATGACTAATATAAAACAGAGAGCGAAGCAGATTCGACAGAAGATTCCCACTGTTCATGATGTTAATATTATCGATAAGTACTCTAGGAAACTCTTTCCTACTCTGTTTATTCTGTTTAACGTCTGTTACTGGTGCTTTTATCTTCTACAGAAGATGACGGATAGATTACTCGTGTCAATATAGAGAATTCTTAAGTTTTATTTTGTATTAGTTCACTAAGAAGTAGTGAAGATCGTGTGATGGCAGTGTAGGACAAATTTTGAGAGACTCTTTTGAATTGTATTTCTGAATCATCGCTGTGATCAGCTGGTAGCCCGGTTGTTTAGGTTTTACGATGCCAAGAATGATAGATGATTATAAACTTCTTGTGGAACCATAGAATAAAGAAAAACCATAGAAGTGTCAAAGGCAATCTCAACCATTGTAAACATTGAGTTCAAGAATTGCACAGATCCCAACAACTAATTTTGCTGGCCGGAGGTAAACAATATCAACTGATCGTTATTTAAAGGCTTAAATAATGTAGTTTTTGAACATTTGTGAAGCTTTGAATGATAATGAAACACTTTAGGAGCACATTTATTGTCACATCTATCATATATCGTCATGACAACAAATTATTTGAAACGAATTCCTATTAATTGGATGTATATGTTTATAATACAAAATGCTAACAAATTTTATTTAAAATCTCTTCAAGGCTATTCCTCATTCTTTAGTTTCCGGATTTCTGGAATTTGTATGCCAAAATGCGCAACAATACATCATCCTAAAACCGTTCAGAGACCGAATATCATGAAATATATCTGAAATTACAGAAATTACTATTAAATACACATATGGTAAAGGGGTTTTGTTTACCCTCGCTATTAAATGAATCATGCTGGAAATCAAGTCGCTCTTGTTACAAAACTGGCATCGCTGAAACAACAGTCATGCCATATCTACCTATTTTAAATATCTTTGTATGGAACGTATATCATAGACAGGAAATAACAACAACAGTAAAGGGATAAACTCCATTTCTCAATTGAAAGAAGCTTCCATTTTAATCAAAAAGATCTCATACACAAAATTATTTCCTAACAAATTTAATGCATTACATAAAAATCATTTATAACATATCAATACTAAAAATCATTTGAGTTATTTTAATATCATAAAGTTATTACCAACAGTATATAATACTATTGAGATATTTAGCTGACATTTATCATTTATCCTTTAAACGTGGTAAACATGGTCATAGTGGTAGTCTAAACATGGTTTTATGATGGTAAATATGGCTATATTATAGTAAATATGTTTGAAATTCTAAACAAATGCATAGCGAAGTAATATTTTAGAAGTATTTTACTATGCTTTTCATAAATTAACTTATTTTCTAGTAGGCAAATAAGACAGATAATGAGAGAGAGATAGAAAGAGAGAGAGTGAGAGAGAGAACAACACAAACAGCAGAGTCGACAGGTATTCTATTTCTATTTGAGACTAGTATAAATAGTAATGAGATATAAACTTTGTTTGTTTTTTATTTTTAACACCTGTTACGGAGCAATGAACATTCATGATGATATTTATCACTATTGGAAATCTCTTGCTTATTCTGTTACGCAGTTATTTAGTATTCCAAGTCACCGGTCCTGTAAATGTCCGACATTTTACTCTCTGTTATCATCCCCCGGGAACCGAATCCAAGGCCTAGGGATAACCTTGATCAACGCTCTACCAACTGAGCTATTTAGATATAGATATAGATTGAATGATCAGTCATTTATTAGACAAGCAATTCATCTGCTAGTTTTACTCGTATGCCACTTCAATTTATCTGCTAGTTTTATTCATCAGCCACTTTTATTCATTTAGCCACTTTTATTCATTAGCCACATTAATTCCTACGACACCTGAGTAGTGAGTACGACACCTGTGTAGTGAGTACGACACCTGTGTAGTGAGTACGACACCTGGGTAGTGAGTACGACACCTGTGTCGTGAGTACGACACATGTGTAGTGAGTACGACACCTGTGTACTGAATACGACACCTGGGTAGTGAGTACGACACCTGGGTAGTGAGTACGACACCTGGGTAGTGAGTACGACACTTGGGTAGTGAGTATGACACCTGGACCATGAGTACGACACATGGGTAGTGAGTACGACACCTAGGTAGTGAGTACGACACCTGGGTAGTGAGCACGACACCTGGGTAGTGAGTACGACACATGGGTAGTGAGTACGACACCTGGGTAATGAGTACGACACCTGAGTTATGAGTACGACACCTGGGTAATGAGTACGATATCTAGGTATTGAGTACGACACCTGGGTAATGAGTACGACACCATGGCAATGAGTACATTCAACGTTACGCAGTTTTCAAGTGATTCACTGATACCACTAAAGTTAATTCATATATCACAAACCATCGAATGCTGCGGGTACTTTATCAGGTAATCTCAAGTATTGGCCCAGAGTGACTCTGTCACAATGCCATACAATAGAAAGACCGATTAAGACTTGAGCATTGCCTCTCTGAACGATTTACTAATTCTATAGACAGCCAATGCATGAGGCGTCTCCAAAAATATCCTCTAAAGTATCCTCTAAATCATCGTCATCATCATCATCTTCCCTTGAATCCCAGTTCAACTAGGGTCGGGATACGAATAGACTGTCTCATATCCTCTCTGTCCTACATTATGTCCTCAGTCAATCCCCTACTTGAGACTTTTCTATTCGTTTACATTTTGAAGCAATTTCTGGAACCTAGGCGCTCACCAACCGAATGCACTTCCTGACGTTGATTTAGATCTTTGTGCTTTAATCGCCCTCTACGACACGTGCAGCAACCGGTTGGTCTATTCTTTAAACAACCCGGACACAACACGGGGACAAAAGTATCCT
The DNA here is from genome assembly GCA_905160935.1 of Enchytraeus crypticus. Lineage (NCBI taxonomy): Eukaryota > Metazoa > Annelida > Clitellata > Enchytraeida > Enchytraeidae > Enchytraeus > Enchytraeus crypticus. The sequence goes on from CAJHZI010000428.1 coordinate 205,990, forward strand.
ATAAACAATCTTATAAACACTCCGATAAAGTATCATCTGTAGAAAGGAAACAGACGTTAAACGAAAGCTCTGCCTCCACCACTCGCTATCTCTACGGCTATACAAGACTGACAGCACTGGATCTAACGGCAGGCACTGTAGCCTCATACAAAGCATTGCTCGTCCGTGTCGTGTTTACGGATTCAGTCCTAGACAATGGCGGACGTCTTTTACCATCTTCTACTTCCTGTTTACCGGCTGATTTAACGGTGCCGCTGGCAGGAGTTGATTCCGGAGAGGCTGTGACAAGAGTGGAGTTCGCTACCGCTATGCTGTTAGTTCTCTCATCAGCTTGTGATTTATCTGGAGGTAGTGTCTGCAAACGTTAAACATTAGAAACCATTGTAGGACAGAGAACATTCAACAACAACAACAGAATTAGAGTGCTACTGTCGTCCATGACAACATTGAGCACTGTGGTACCAAATCCCATCCGACGTGATTTCGCAGCGATTTCGTTTAAGGGAACTATATGTGGAAATGAATAAGAAAGCGGACGACAGAGAAGAGTGGAAGTGTTACGTACCATGGACCTGCCAGTAGGCAGTGCACTAAGAGAAGATAGATAGTATATCGTAATAATTGCCTGTAAAATATAGAAATAAATACAGTACATAGAAATAAATACAGAATACACCGATAGCGTAGAATACAAAGCAAACCTGATTTCTCCTCAGCCAAACTTTTAAAGTTCTGCTCGAGTATTCTGCCAGAGACACTATCATAGAAAGACCGAGCCCGGATATGAGAATATAGAAGATCCCCGCTACATTGCTTAGAGTAAGCGCCCTCTGTCCTGAGCCTCCCTGTCATACAATACAACGAAATACCAAATACAATGAAGTACCAAATGCAATACAACGAAATAACAAATACAATAAAATACCAAATACACTACGATATCATACCATGCGAACTATCCTGTCATACAACATAATAAAATACCAAATACAATATAATGAAATAGCAAACACAATACGAAATCATACAATACGAACCTCCCTGTCACCAATATAATGAAATATCAAATATAACACAATGAAATACCAAATACAATACAATGAGATATCAAATACAACGAAATACCAAATACAAATAAATACCAAATACAATGAAATACCAAATACAATGAGATACAAAATACAATACGATATCATACCATACGAACCTCCCTGTCACCAATACAATAAAATCAAAAATACAATGCGATACCATACCTTATGATGTAATGGAATGCAATACACAACAATATAATGTAATAACATAAAGTATAATTCAAAACATTATATTGCAAAAAATATACTAAACTGCAATATATATTAAAATTCCTTAAAATATCATACAACACGACAAGATGAAATACAATACAGGATAGTTAGGGTAGAAAGGATAGTTAGGGTAGACAGGATAGTTAGGGTAGACAGGATAGTTAGGGTAGACAGGATAGTTAGGGTAGACAGGATAGTTAGGGTAGACAGGATAGTTAGGGTAGACACAGGATAGTTAGGGTAGACAGGATAGTTAGGGTAGACAGGATAGTTAGGGTAGACAGGATAGTTAGGGTAGACAGGATAGTTAGGGTAGAAAGGATAGTTAGGGTAGACAGGATAGTTAGGGTAGACAGGATAGTTAGGGTAAACAGCATAGTGTTCTCAGGGAATGAAGCCCCTGCCCTGTAAATGTTAGTCGAAGCTGAGGCAGGCACCTAGTGGTTGTCTCACCTAGTCATTAGCAGAATCACCGAAATAATATTGTAGGGAGAGCGGGGCAAGTTGATACGAGGGTAGGTTGATACAAGTGGCATAAAATTGCCAGTTTTAATTTTTTTTCCAACGAGAGGCCGTCTACATGTAGTCCCAGTAGTTCTAATTCTTCACACATTTCCGTCAGAAAATGAAACAAGAGGTTTAGCAAAATATTAGAAAAAATTGTTTTTATTCACTCATATAAAATAATCAGGGATGTTTTCATAAGCTTGTATAATCAATACGTTAAGCAAAATTATTAATCTTTCTATAATAAAGTAAACTTAGTAATACAGTGCATGGACTGTGCTGTTACAATTAATCTACTAATAAAAGCCAAGTTGCTAATAAATGTTTTTGATACCCGAGTGTGGATGGGGCTAGTTGATACATCGTGCGTGGGGCAAGTTGATACATGTATCAACATGACACTTTTAAATATAAAAATAAGAAAAAAGTGGATATCGTTATTAAGTGTTAAATGTGGGCAGATTATGATTGTTTAAATAAAATCAGCACTTCATTTGTCCAAATTGCAACTCTTACGATGCTATATAGCCTCAGAATTTCCAAAATAAATTTCACGATTATAAATTTGTATTTGGTAACACGTAGATGTACGGCATGAGAAAAAAGCCATAGATTTAAGCAGTTTTCTCTAACTACTGACTTTTCTGAATAATATAATATCTTTAAGTATCACTCTCCCTTAGTACACTGCCTACTGGCAGGTCCATGGTATATAACACCTCCACTCTTCTCTGTCTTCCGCCTTCTTCTTCATTTTCACATATTAGTGGATCTTTAAATCACCGAACGTACCTAATCTCGGCCTGCCCCTGCCTCTTTTTCCTTCCATTCTACCTTCTATGACCTCTTTTAATAGACCTTCCCCCCTTAGAATGTGTCCTAACCAACTCTTCTTCCTATTTCTTAATACATTTATCAACTGTCTATCTGTGCCAACTCTCTCTAGAACTTCCTCATTTGTAGCCTTTTAAGTCCAACTAATCCTCTCCATTCTTCTCCAAATCCACATTTCCAATGCCTCCAGTTTCCTAATATCTTCCTTCCTTAAGGTCCATGTTTCACAACCATACAATAGCGTGGTCCAAACCAAAGTTTTCACTATCTTTATCTTTGTATCTTTCTTTAGACTTTTTGTTAATAGTTCTTTTCTACTACCAAAGGCCGCTTTTGCTTGTGCAATCCTACTGCATATTTCCGTCTCGCATTTCCCATCATCGGTTATAGTATGACCCAAATATTTGAAACTCCTTACCTGTTCTAATTTCGTACCATTTATTGTGATATTAACTGCACCTTTATTATTGGACACTCTCATAACCGTGGTCCTTTTTTATATTAATCTTCATGCCATATCTCAATGCCGTATCATTCAGCCTATCCATTATCTTCTGCAGTCCAATCTCGCTACCCGCTACCATCTATCTTGCTCTGAGTATCACTATCTTGCGACAATTCAATCAACTAATGGTACGTGTATCAACTTGCCCCTCGTCAGTATCAACTTACCCCGCTATGGGGCAGGATGATACAATTTTGGTTATGGTATTTGAAGTTAATTTACTGTTAGTTGTTTATTTGTATCAGAACGGTTATGCATTGAATATATCACTGAAATATGTTGCTAAAATAATATATAGATTGGATTGTTCATATCCTAATATATTATTTGGCAAAACGTTAAAATAGTATCAACTTGCCCCACTCTCCCTATATAACAATTATGAATGAGTAGCCTATTGTTAGAGGTTTTACAGTTTCACTCATCTCTCAGTTGTATAAGCCTATAGGCTTAGATCGTCCAGTCTATAGAATGCTTAACGGTGTTGAGAGAGAAAGAGCGAGAAAGAGAGTGAGTGAGTGTGGGTGAGAGAGAGACAGAGAGAGAGAGAGACAGAGAGAGAGAGAGAGAGAGAGATCGTAGGGTTGAGTGAGAGAGAGTGAGAGCGAGAGAGAGAGAGAGAGAGCTAGTAAGATAGTCATGTAATATGTAAGTATAAGAAGGGGGTACAGATCCTTCTAGCTTCATCATACTCACCCTACTATCTCCCTCTGGGGGGCACTCGCCCTTATCAATCCACCATTTCTTCTGAAGCTTGGAAAACTCTCCGCTCTCCAGTAACTTTAGCACCGCCAAACCGATGCATTCTCTGTAAGCAATCAGTGCAGAGGTTGCATTCTCTGTAAGCAATCAGTGCAGAGGTTGCATTCTCTGTATACAATCAGTGCAGAGGTTGCATTCTTTGTAAGCAATCAATGCAGAGGTTGCATTCTCTGTAAGCAATCAATGCAGAGGTTGCATTCTCTGTATACAATCAATGCAGAGGTTGCATTCTCTGTATACAATCAATGCAGAGGTTGCATTCTCTGTATACAATCAGTGCAGAGGTTGCATTCTTTGTAAGCAATCAATGCAGAGGTTGCATTCTCTGTAAGCAATCAATGCAGAGGTTGCATTCTCTGTATACAATCAATGCAGAGGTTGCATTCTCTGTATACAATCAATGCAGAGGTTGCATTCTCTGTATACAATCAGTGCAGAGGTTGCATTCTCTGTATACAATCAGTGCAGAGGTTGCATTCTTTGTATACAATCAGTGCAGAGGTTGATTTCTTTGTACACAATCAGTGCAGAGGTTGCATTCTCTGTAAGCAATCAGTGCAGAGGTTGCATTCATTTGCATTATAATACTGGACCTATGCTCCCTTCCTATACAATCAATAGATAGGTTGCATTTATACACCGAATTAATGCACTATTAGTAAGTAAATATAAATACATCTATTGATTTAATATATAACGACACCGACAATATATAACATATTGCTTGTAAAAATTGTAGCTTACTGTTACCTTAATCTTTGTGACGGTAGCTTGAGTGTGTCGAGTCATCTTGAAGTCTTGTGCTTCTGAACCCTGACGTTAAACACACTACAACCTAATATATAACATTTCAATCTAGTGGTAAATTAGAGGAATCTGATAGAATATCTGACATCTGGCTGCAAAGATAGCCAAGAGGCAACTAAGGAAGGTAACGTAGGAACCATGGGGAGCTTTAGGGTCTGTTTGTGTAGAGTCTGCAAGAGACGTCCCTGACATTGCCTTATGGCGAGTAACCGGACGTTAAATTCTTATTGATTGATTGACTGAAGCATACCTGAGGGGATGATCGATGGGGGTGGCCACCCCGTAGCCCTTAGAGTCGAGGTTGTCGCCCACTCTCATCGTGTCGCAGGGTTTCTTCTGGTTGTGGTACTCGTTCATCGTCGACTCGAGCAGGAAGGCGTACTTGCCCTTAGAGTCCCTCACCTTGGCCACCCCCTCCTCTGTAGTGTTAGCAAACACAGGCGGGTAGGCGTTCTTCATGAAGTCCCACATCTTCCTGAACACCGTCACGTTCGAGTTCTACAACACAGAGAGTTTTATTAAAACTGGTAAACCTAAGGTTAACGACAGTTTTCTCACTCGAAAGCGATGTCAGTGACGGGCGAGCCAAGGATTTAACCCCGCACACACTGATTCATGGTAGAATATCTTACCGACTTCGCCACTGGCTCCAGCCAAGTATGACTACGCTAATGATTTCACTGTTAGCATATAATATATAACTATAAATAACTGTAACTGTTGGCACATAACATATAACTATAAATAACTATTACTGTTAGTATATAGCATATAACTATAAATAACTATAACTGTTAGTATATAACATGTAACTATAAATAGCTATAACTGTTAGTATTTAACATATAACTATAAATAAATATAACTGTTAGCATATAACTGCGGTTCTGCTCAACTGATCGACGAAATGTGCACTCGACTCTTCATACATTCTCTGGGGTATGATGTTTAGTCAAGAGCGGTGCTTTATAGATATACGTAATTGATTGATTGATTGACGGACTGACTGATGGATTTGACTGACTGATTGTTTTATTGATTGATTGATTGATTAATTGATTGACTGACTGACTGACTGATTGATTGACTGACTGATTTATTTACTGATTGATTGGTTGATTGACCGACTGATTGATTGATTAATTGATTGACTGATTGCCTGAGAGATTGATAGATTAATTGACAGTAATGAGACGGAGTAACCTTGAAGAAATCTCTACTCGATCCACTCGCCAAGGTGCCGTATCTGATTGCTGTTTGATTCGCCAGAGCGTCAACAGAGTCGATGGGCGTGAGCATTCGCTCAACGGTGAGAAAGGCTGCGAGATTTGCCGTGTACGTCGAGATCAGGATGAGAGTGAAAAACCACCAGCTGCTTCCAGCTAGCCGTCCTGATAGAGACCTAAGACCAATTAGTAATAGTAAACAAACAGCAGCTGCTGCCAGCTAGGCGCCCTGATAGAGACCTATGAGCAATTAGTAACCAATCAGCAGCGGCTACCAGCTAGGCGTCCTGATAGAGACCTACGAGCAATTAGTAAACATCAGCAGCTGCTGTCAGCTAGGCGTCCTGATAGAGACCTATGAGCAATTATCAATAATAACCAATCAGCAGCGGCTATCAGCTAGGCGCCCTGATAGAGACCTATGAGCAATTAGCAATAGTAAACAATCAGCAGCTGCTGCTAGCTTGGCGCCCTGATAGAGACCTATGAGCAATTAGCACTAATAACCAATTAGCAGCGGCTACCAGGTAAGCGTTTTATTTCAAAATTTCTCATAATTAAGTAATTGATAATAAGATACTAACAGATCTGATGTGAATGCATTGAATAATATCTAGAAGTTTTGACTAATCAATATAATCAAAACTGCTTCAATGTAGCTTTTTTATAATTGCACACTCTAAAACATCTTTATATGTCATTGAAAGTCTGTAATATTCTTTCAAAATCTATTGAGCCAATTTTAAAACGAAAGTTAAGCAAGATAAAACAAACCACTGCTTCTCAATAAATAAATAAATTAAACATCTAGCTGACCGCTCTAGTTTTTAATTACCTTACAAATATTTATTACATACTAAATTCTATCTCTTAAAGTATGTGCGGGGTTCAAATCCTGGCCTCGCCCGTTAATAACATCGCTTTCGACTGAGGAAACTGACGTTAACATTAGCTTTACCAGCTTTATTCAACCAATCAATTTGCTCATCAATCAATCATTCAGCCTGTACTACCTAGGTGATATATCACATCCCTGCTGCATGAAGGCTCCTAGCGCGAACCAGAGAGAGTTCCTCAGGGAGAAATCATTAGTGAACGTGGGCCCATCCTCCCCTTCAGATATCTGCCATTCATATGGGCTGAATCTGCTCACCAAGAACAGGACCAGGCTGACTCCGAGGTAGGACACCATGATACAGAACCAGATGTCCAGAGCCAGCGGGTCCATGAACGAGAAGACTCCAGGCTTTTGTTTCTCTGGCTTCTTGATCATGATGCTGATGCCGAGGTTCATGAAGGGCTTAGAGAAGTCGATGTAACGTTCTCTGGCGGAGTTAATAGTGAGGGGAGCTACTGCGAGATCTGCCTCCTAGATATCAATCAATCGATTGATCAATCAATAAATAAACCAATCAATCAATTGATTGTACCAGTTATGCAGTAATAAATCAGTCAATCAATTGATTCAGTTATGCAGTAATCAATCAATCTATCTACCTATCGATTGAATCAGTTATGTTGTAATCAATCAATCAATCAATCGATTAATCAATCAATCTTTAAATCAATAGTCAGTCAATCAATCAAACAATCCATAAATGGCTAGCCCAATTAATTATTATTTCACTTTAACGGTCATTAGGTCAACCAAACACTTAATGAACTAATTACATCTGCACGTAAAACGTACAACGCAGCTGTGACCGTTTGATTAATCAATTAATTGATTGATACACAGCAGAGACTAGCCGCTAAGCCTCACCCACCCATCTCGTCAGCTCCCCCACGATACCGTTCCATTGTCCTGTCCTCTGATCCATAACACCGAACTTGCCGTCCCTCACGAGCACTATCTTGTAGTCGAAGGAGCACTCCTGGGCGATCTTCCTCGACACTTCCGCACAGAACCCTTCGTATACGTCATTACCCTCGAGAGGTCGGCCTTCCTCGAGCGGCTTCGTCCTTCTGATGATGTACGGTGCCTCCTAGTGTACCAATCAATCAATCAATCAATCAATCAATAAATCAATCAATCAATCGATCGATCGATCAATCAATACACTCGAGAGGTCGGCCTTCCTCGAGCGGCTTCGTCTTCTGAAGATGTACGGTGCCTCCTAGTGTACCAATCAATCAATCAATCAATAAATAAATAAATCAATCAATCAATCGATCGATCGATCAATTAATACACTCGAGAGGTCGGCCTACCTAGAGCGGCTTCGTTCTTCTGATGATGTACGGTGCTTCCTAGTGTACCAATCGATCAATCAATCAGTCAATCAGTCAATCAATCAATCAATCAATCAAACAATCAATCAATCAATCAATCAATACACTCGAGAGGCCAGCCTTCCTCGAGCGGCTTCGTTCTTCTGATGATGTACGGCGCCTCCTAGTGTACTAGTACATCAATCAATCAGTCAATCAATCAATCACTCAACCAATCAATCAATCAGTCAATACATTCGAAAGGTCGGCCTTCCTCGAGCGGCTTCGTCCTTCTGATGATGTACGGTGCCTCCTAGTGTACCAATCAATCAATCAGTCAATCAGTACATCAATCAGTAAATCAATCAGTCAATCAATGAACCAATCAATCAATGAACCAATCAATCAATCAATACATTCGAGAGGTCGGCCCTCCTCCAGGGGCTTCGTCCTTCTGATGATGTACGGTGCCTCCTAGTTCATGAGTTACTTAAATATATATACATATATAAATAATTAATTATTTAATTAATCTTTTAATTGATCGATTGATTGATTGACTGATTTTGTTCTACAGACCAGCAGAGTAGTGACAATGTAGGTTCTGTTAGTGAGAGTGAGGAGCGGATTAATGGGACTCGTGCTCTTGTCCATGCTGAGTCCATGACTCACATTCCAGGTTCCTATCTGTACCAACCAGTCAATAAAATCAATCAATTGTCATCTGAGTGATCCATCGATCAATCAATATACTTCTTAATAGATCAATCAATCAATATACCTTTCAATTGATCAATCAATCAACATATCTCTTAATGAGTCAATCATTCAATATACCTCTCAATCGATCAATCAACCAATATATCTCTAAATCTATCAATAAATCGATATATCCGTAAATCTATCAATAAATCGATATATCTGTAAATCTATCATTAAATCAGTATATCTCTCAATTGATCAATCAATCAATATCCTCTCATCTATCAATCACTAGGCCTCGTGAATTGTAAATATTTTGTATCACTCATAAGACATAAGATGTAAAATAAAAGATAGACGTCCTGACGGCAAATAACTCATCAAGACAGTAATAGAGGTAGGTAAGTAGGTTGTAGTGTGTTAACGTCAAGGTTCAGAAGCACAACGCTTCTCTTCAAGACGACTTGACACGCTCGAGCTACCGTCACAAAGATTAAGGTAACAGTAAGTTACTATGCATATACGTTGCACTCTAAGTGACAGTAATATGACTGTATTCTATTATATCAGTTATATATGACGTAATTTCACGGGTTTATAATAATAGTAGAAATTGCCTACGCAACAATGCTGAGTATGCATATGGCATTCTCATCCCAACACACTTTATAATTCTTACTCCTATCCCAATCTTTAACTAAACCGGGTAATTACAGTATACTATGCTGCGTTAATTATAAGACCATTATAGCTTCCTAATTACATAAATTATTAGAAATTATCAATTTAAACCAAAAAAGGACTTCTTCAGTGCTATACTCAACCAATATTGTTATATGGAAGTGAAGTTTGGACACAATCTCTTCTGTAATGGAATCGAAACTTGAGGCAACAGAGATGTGGTTCTACAGAAGAATGCTACGTATATCTTATAAAGACCACGTTAAAAATGAAGATGTTTTACAAAGAATGTCAACTTGTCGTCACCTTTTGAACCGAATACGACGACAACAGATGAAATTTTTCGGACACATTATGCGGAACAAAATAGTTGAAAATACCGTAGTGACAGGAATAATAGAAGGAAGAAGATGCAAGGGTCGACAGCGGATGACTTTTATTAAGAGTCTTAGCAAATGGATGCAGTAAACTGGAACAGACATGATCAGAGCAACAATGAACAGATACATATGAAGGAATATGACCATGACCGACCAGGCTTGGAACAGGCACTGCACTTAGAGAAGAAGATAGCTTCTCAAGCTAACTATGTAATTAAATTAATCCTAATAATCCTAATTAATACCTAATAATTAAATTATTAATATGATCTTAATTGATGAACAAATACAATACAATGGAGTTATTGATTGATTAATCCACACCTTCCTAAGCGGTTCACTGAAGATCATATGCATAACGTCTAGTGAATGACCCGTTCTTATTCCCTGATCATCGAATCCTACCAATCCGGTCAAACCCCGAAATTTCGTCTGGAATATCAAAACCATTTTAAACACATAGTGGATTCCACAGATCAATTAACATTGCAGACAGTTTGTAGCTTACAAGGTCTTCAAAACATCGACTTGAGACAATATCAGCGGTTATAGCTCTCTCTCTCTCTGCACTACCTACTGGCAGGTCCATAGTATATAGCGCCTCCACTCATATCTATCTTACGTTTTCTTCTTCATGTCCACATATGAGAGGATCTTTAAATCATCTGTAACACTCCTTTTGATATACAATTCTTGGTGGATTCTCGCTCGCTCGCTCCTCACTCATTCACTCACTCACTCACTCAATCACTTACTCACTCACTCACTCACCTGTTTGAAGTGCCGCACCACTGCTGGCCCATGGACCCACGTTAGGACCTCTCTACTGCTGCACTGAAGACCCCTCGACTCACTTCTGGGGTTACTGATCAGCTGACCGCGTCTGAAGGCTTCCGTTAAGATATCAGGATCCTCTCTGAACAGAGCCGAAAGTCCTCGGAACACAACCTCAAGGGAATCCATCAGTAGCGCTGTCTCCAACTGAGTCAATAAAAATCAAGTTTAAAAAGCTTAAATAAAATATTATTATAAAAGTTTAACGTCCGTTTCCTCATCCAGGGTTGATTTCAGGGACGTCCCCACAGCACGCATCACTATAGATCAATTCATCCAGACCAATCTGCAAAAGAAATGTGCTGAGGTGAAGTAAGGTCCTAACGAAAGCCAGTCCGGTGATCAGAAATGTTCAGGGTAGATAGAGTATGCCTATGGTGGGAAAAGATTTATCGTAAGATGATTAATGCTAGTCTTGCTTAACTTATACGATATTTAGGTGTCATTAAATTGTATCTAGATGAGCTGTAAAAACCTATTACCCTCTTTTCTGAAATTCTAAATAAATAAACTCACGTATTATTTAAGCGAGTATTATACGACTAAAGCACTTTTGAGACGCCTAGAATTCTCTAATAAGCCGTTAAAACTAAGCAAGTTTATGGTTTCCTAGAACAGAACCGCTCTGACGCTATTACATATCTAATCAGGATGAGCTGATAGTGAGGTGGGATAGAGAGGGATGGGGGAAATTAATTATTAGGCCTACAATGATTATATTGAGCTTAAAATACCCATATAAATACAGCTTCCCTAACGGTTAATCCCGCTTAGTTTTTAACTTTTATTTAATATATAAAACCTTATTAATATCTTCAATCAATCAATCAATAAGAATTTAACGTCCGGTTCCTCGCCATAAGGCAATGTCGGGGACGTCTTCAGTGCAAATGCGTCTAGTTATCCTATTTTAGTATTATTTGCTCGTAAATGAAATTTATTTTTATATCGGGTGTGCACTCATTCCATGCGTGTATTACAGTTAGGGTGGCTGTGGCGTTAGTGTGGATTCTTTAATCCAGCTGGAAGCTGTGTAGGATTAAGTGGAATATAACGTTGTAATATCTCTACATCCACGCGTGATGTACTTTATGCTAAGATATGTAAAACAGGCTTGTCGCCGTGATTGTACTCTGGGGATTTCCCACCCCTGTGTAAAACCCGTTAAGTTATATTTTATGGGTTCTGGCATTAGAGAATCTTGAAAATAGACTACTCTGAAGAAGGTGTGAGAGCTTGAAGGATGACCAACATAGATATGCAGACTTACAAGTAGTTCTTGCAGAACTATAAGTTGATATCACAGAACTGTAATTAGATCTTATAGAACTGTAAGTATATCTTACAGAACTATTGAAGTTCACATAGATCTCAATAAACAAAAATAAATAAATAAATAAAGATATTTAAAATGAAATAATCTTTCAATGCTCTATGGAGATGTAGCCTAAGCTATGCTCTAGGTGTTGTGACAGCTGAGCTAGCCATGCACTAAGGCGCTTTCAGTCAATAACAGCTTGATTCTAGTCTAATTCACATTATATCAATATCACTAATCTGCTCTAACGTGGCTTTGGTTGCTATGCAAATATTCTAACAATCATCTAAATAAGCTTTTCAAAAACCATTTCCTAAAAAATCACATCATTTACATTATCTACTATATTGTGGTAGATATATACATGTATACTAATATACCAAACCAGAATAATACCTCCAGGTAATCATTGAAACCCGAAGCGAAACCCATTTTCTCAAATAAATGGCCGCGTTTTCTAGAATTCGACGGAACTGGTAGATAATTTTTCGTTTTCATAAATCAGAGCGTAATGCAGAAATAATGGGATAGGAAGGTTTGTGACGGCGCATACAAATTTCAGTCATTGTCTGGAAGCTTTCAGAGTCTTAAGAGAGATAATATAACACAGTGTCTGTCTGCATTGAAAGAGATGTGAATCCTGAAAGAGAAAAATGTAATTCCCGATCCCAACTCTCTCGTGAATATCACGTGACTTTCGATGTAACTGAGAAATAGACTTACGGAGGTTTCTAAAGCTTAAAGATGACCACTACTGTAATGGGACAAGATTACTAATGTAATCAATGTTTACAGCTTGGTATGAATTGAGCAGCAAGTGGTAGGCCTATAGACGATTTGAAGATATATGTTAGTTGATTGTTTTAACCAATATAATAATAATAATAATAATAGTAATAATAATAACACGCATTATAGTGAAATGATCAACTATGTTGATATCTATCACTTTTAATATCACATGTTAAATCCATTAGGCAATTTTGTCCATTTTCCGTATAAACATTCCTGTGAATGTCTGTGAATGTAAATATCAAATATCTTTGATATTTACTCACAAATAGCGCACAAAATTGAATGACAGTGCAGTTGTTGCATAAATGCATATTTTGAGAGTACCATTCTACTGATATTTCGAATCTACAAGCATTGCATCGAACTATAATGCTGTCTGCCGTCACTAATGTATTCACCAGCTGAGGTAACGGACGTTAAATTTCTATTACTCTGCCTAGTGGCAAACATACTACTAATAACATACCGATATTCTGCTAGTATTGCTGCTGATATGTTTGGTAAATGAAGAATTTTTGGGACCCCCGGCACTGGCAGGAACCCTATTCCCGGATAGATAGGCCTCTACTTGTTGATACTGGATATTGGATCGATCGAGAAGCCGGAAACCAGTCATGTTCACTCCACCAAACAGGAAATTGCTCAGTTCCAGATTCTCTACATCCTGTTGCGTCAGTGAAATGTTAAAACATCAAATCAAAGTCTGCTGAGGGATAAATGGATATATATATATATATATATATATATATATATATATATGTATCAAGAATATAATTATAAAAAGTGGATATATTTATGTATCATGAGATAAATAGTAACAGTGACGGATACTCTATCAGAAAACTAACATAATTAGTCAACGAATTAACATGCATATACAGTAATCTGATTGTTAATTAATCAATATTATAATACATTAATCTACTTGTTAATTAATAAAAGTAAATTAATAGATAGTAAATTGATCTATTAATTAATTAATCAGTATGATAACAAATTACCGATATCTGTTAATTTTAATTATTCGTTATGATAATTTATTAATCTGCTTGTTAATTAACAAGTATGAAATGAATTTAACTTCATTCATCGCACAGCAGGGCTATTGCGTTAGTTATTTTGAGAAAACAATAACCAATTTAAAATTTCATGCATTGATGTAAAGCCTGCCTGCCACTAACACTCCAATGGCGTACCGATTCTTCAAGTGTTGCATACAAACTGAAGAATAAACCTACAGTAATCTGCACGTGTTGTAAGAGGCGACTACAAGTAACTGGAGAAGGCAATATTAAACAACCTTAGCAGCTATATTTTCCCAAGCTAGTGGCTACATTCAACTGTAGATAAATCACAGTCTTTTGTTAAGGGATTTACTTACTGATCGATGGAGTGCTCTTTACGTTGTGTACTGCAGTCTATAAGTAGGAACATATGCTTTGGACCTGCCACTTGGTAGACCACTAGAGTGCTGTTAAATATATAATTTAACTAGCAGCAACTTCGCCACTCCTGACTTTAGGGCGTTATAAGATTTGTGTTCGTCTTGGCAATGTTTCATAGTAGTCACCCACTACGTGATACCTGAAGTGCTGTGCTTTGCTCATACTGGGTGAGGCATTGATTGCAGAAGATAAAATTTAATTGATTGCTAACTTGACTGATTTCCGACAGATTAATTAGTTTATTGATTGATTTATTGCAGAGGTAAATTTATAAATCTCTAATTGATTTATCAATTAATCAGTGATTAATTAGTAATTTATCAGAGGCAATTAGATCATAGATTTAATAGATTGGTTGTTGAATCCATTTGTAGAAGATGGATTAATTGATTGATTAAATAAATAATAAATGAATATTAATTGTGTTTACCAGATCCACAAGTAGATAATGATAGTCCGCCCTATGCATTCCTACATGCAGAATCTGTAAACAAATAAAGTTAAAGTAGGTCCAATACAAAATTCACACAACAAAATTTAAAGCCACTTTTAGCTATTAGCTCCACGAATACTGAGTGAAACGTATCATTTTTTATTGTATGGAATTGACCGAATAAACACGAGTTGGAAATCTTTCAATAGCACGATTTTAACAACTGCTACAACTTTTACAACAGCTACAACAGCTACATCAGCTACAACAGCTACAACAGCTACTGCAGCTACATTATCTACTGCAGCTACAACAGCTATAACTCTTACAACAGCTATAGCAGCAACTGCATCTACTGCTGTAGCAGGTACATACGGCAGACCATTAGCCGGATTAGTTTACCATCTCTATTCACAAAACGCTTCTGATGATTGACTTTTGTTGCGCACTCACACAATGTAGATTTGATTTGAATTGATAGGACTCTTTCTGACCTGGGTAAGGACGGAATTGAAGGCCGCTCTAGAAGATAGGTCAAGGACGATATGTTTAGGTAGGCCACGGTACAGCTGATCGAGATGACGTAATTGCTGATAGCTGTTAGTGACGTCATGAAGCTTGATAGAATCTATGAGTAGAGCTGAGCTAGAGCTGATAGAGGACGCATGGAGCCAGGCTAGACGTGATAACCCTGTCAATAAATAAATAAAGCAAATCAATCAATCAATCAGTCAATCAATACGTAAGTTTAGTCAATAAATCAATAAATCATTTAGTCAATTAGTCAATCAATCAGCCGATCAGCGTAATATATCAATCAATTGCCGTAAAATCCATTAAGCTAATCTATCAATCAATTATATTAAAATCAACAAGATTAATCTATCCACTACACGGAAATCTTTTAAGCCAATCAATAATTAACTTATATTACGGAAAATAATTTTACGTAAATAATTTTACGTCACTGCCATCGCTTTCGAGTGAGGAAACTGACGCTAACCTTAGCTTTACCAGCTTTTTAATCTATCAATTACATTGAAATCGAATCAGCTAATCTATCAATCCATAATGTCATAAATGTACTATGTTAATCTCAATCTAATATAAAAAAATGAAGAAATTGGATAGTCTTGCTAAT
This sequence comes from Enchytraeus crypticus, assembly GCA_905160935.1. Lineage (NCBI taxonomy): Eukaryota > Metazoa > Annelida > Clitellata > Enchytraeida > Enchytraeidae > Enchytraeus > Enchytraeus crypticus. The sequence continues at coordinate 221,878 of CAJHZI010000428.1, forward strand.
AGATACAGTCGTACTGAAAGATTAGCAATTAATTGGTAGGAATATATGCCTTTTAGCTGTCATCTTACAGAGCACTACAGAGAGTAGAGACAGAAATAGAGAGAGAGAGAGAGAGAGAGAGAGAGAGAGACAGAGAGAGACAGAGAGAGAGAGATAGAGAGAGAGAGAGAGACAGAGAGAGAGAGAGAGTTATTTATAGCAGTAAGCTATAAATAGATACGATACAAATCAATGCGTCATAGAGGATTTGTATAGCAGGATGGCTTAGCAATGCAGTCGTTCATTTTGCTATATTAATGCTACATCAAATATGGATTACATTCTAAATATAGCCGGCTGGTAATTCCCGCAATAGTTTACATGAATAATCTACAGGAACGATCATTATTATCTGTCATCCATCGCGTGTAGAGAACATCAGCTGCTGGAATTACACAACATGTAAGTCGAACATCATTTCATAGTAGAACTATTTTTAGCTAGCTACAATTCTTATGAATAACACCGTCATAATTTGATCACATTCTAAATTTCACATTCATTTTATGGTCACATAGTAGATAACATTCATTCTTTGATCACATTCTTACATTTTAACATGCTATATTGTACTGATTTTGCGTAAAATATAACTTAAAGAATCTGCGTTTATTTATTTTCCTCTGCTACTTTTTTGGACCGCATTTCTTTATATTATTCATGTACCCTACACAGTGCTTACTTTACATCATGAACTACACATTTCTAAGATTTCTTTACGAACTACTTATTTCTAACATTTCTTCATGAACTACATCTTTTCTATCGTTTCTTGAACTAGGCGGTGATACATTTCTTCCTGAACTAATGAGTGAGAGCTATTTTTAACAAGGGTGATGTTCTTTTTATTCCTCAGACAAATCCAGCGATTATACAAAATGGACGTTCCGGAATTCCAAGCAGTCCCCGCCGATAGAAGAAATTTGGAAATTATGCGGAAACTCGGCGAGCAAGGGAAAGAGGCGTGAGGCTGTGTGGAAAAATTGTTTTCCTCGTTCAATTATTTCATTCGACAAGCGACAGGAGAGAGTAGGGAGAAAACTGGAGTGACTGGAGAAAACTGGAGGGACTGGAGAAAACTGGAATGATACTGGAGATAGCTGGAGGGACTGGAGAAAACTAGAGGGACTGGAGAAAACTGGAGGGACTAGAGAAAACTGGAGTGATACTGGAGATAGCTGGAGGGACTAGAGAAAACTGGAGGGACTGGAGAAAACTGGAGCACCGGTAAAAATCTGGAGAGACTAGAGAAAGCTGGAGTAACGGAAAAAATCTGAAGGGACTGGAGAAAACGAAAACTGGAGAGAGAGACTGGAAAAAGAAGGTATGAGGAGAAAACTGAAATTACTAGAAAAACCTGAAGCGGCTGAATAATGCCTAAGTGGGTCGAGAAAACCGAAGAGGTTGGAGAGAGTTTGAATGACCGGAAAAAATGTGATGTTTTCTGGAGCAACCATACGTGAGTGGAGAAAGCAGGAGGGAGTGGAGAAAGCAGGAGTGAGTAGAGAAAGCAGGAGTGAGTGGAGAAAGCAGGAGTGACTGAGGAAAGGTGGATGGACTGTTTGATAAATGGAGCCTATCTCACTACAGTACCTGTGTGACAACGACGTTTTATATCAGATGTTAAGACAATATGAACATTGTTCTTCTGCAATGCTGCAGTTCTTTACTTTCTAATCTGATGTGATCTGATCTAATCTAATCTAATCTGATCTGAGAGTAAAATCTCGGACATTCACTGGACTGGCTACACGGAAAATGGACTAAATTGCCTAACGGATATAACATGTGGTATTAAAAGTGATAGATATCAACATAGTTGATCATTTCACTATAATGTGCTATTATAATTATTTTTATTATTTTTATTTCTAGTTTTGCTGTTATTGTATAGAATTGAGAAAATTATGCTACTTAGTCAATATCATCACTGTATGGTGCTGAGATGATGCAGCCTTTTGAAAGTTCTTTTTTTCTATCGTACTCATTTTGACTATCAGCTAGTAAATAATGAGTTAATTTAATATTTTATATTTCAATAAAGTCAATCAATCTTTCATTAAAATTGGAGCTTTATACAATCGCCACACATCAAATAGAGATTTTACGTCGAATTTATTAAAATTATATGCATATACATGTAAAATTTTAATTTAAAAATTAGTATATTCTCAAATTCTCGCTCCAATCGTATAACGTATGACGCCCCTGACGCCCCTATGCCTTATGGCGACGAACTGGACGTTAAATTCTTACTGATTAAGTAGCACATCCTCGCCAAATTGCATATAGTTCTTTATCTTTCCTAACTATAACTGCATCTTATCTCAAAGTTACCTAGCTCTGAAATGGTTTCTGGTTGTTATGGTATGCCTCAAGTACCATTCTAAGAGTTGACTTATACCACACTTAATTTTTCTCTGTAATTACTCTAAATTTTAGGTTACAACAACAAAACAGCAATGCTATTACAGTGCTACTGTTTTCTATAACAACATCGAGCACTGTGGAACAAAATTAAAACAGATGAGCAGAGTAAGGGGTCCATAAAAGGTGCGATCCAAAATCCGGGTACTCAGTCCAAGGTTATGTACGGAAATTTACAAAACTACTAAATGCTTAAGTTTATGGCTAGAATTAACGTTATGCTGCCTGGATTACTAGTTACGGCGGAAAGGATTGCGGATAGGTGGAAAACTAAAAAGGCGGATTGAGCGGAAGAGAGCGGAAGAAGAAAAAGTCCATTAGGGATATTTCTTCGAGCACGTCTCGTGGATTTGTTGCCATCTCCTAAATATAATTATATTATCAGAGAGGTGGTGGTGGGGGAGAGATTGAGGGGGGGAGGGGTGGGTGCTACTCCACTTCATCCACAGGTGGAGGTGATGTGGAAAAGATGTTCCTTGAGGAAATATTCCACCAACATTTAGAAATAGCTTATCTAGTATTACATCAACATTTAGATATCGCTTGTCTATTAGAGAAGACTGAAGATGTTTACAAGAAATTAATTAATTTGGCTTATCAGTTAATTCATTGAGTTTATCAGTCAAAAAAAAATTAAAAATTACGTTTAAAATTACTATTACTATCGTAATTATTATTACGAGTTTAAAAATTATGAGTTTAAAAATTATGAGTTTAAAAATTATGAGTTTAAAAATTATGAGTTTAAAAATTATGAGTTTAAAAATTATGAGTTTAAAAATTATGAGTTTAAAAATTATGAGTTTAAAAATTATGAGTTTAAAAATTATGAGTTTAAAAATTATGAGTTTAAAAATTATGAGTTTAAAAATTATGAGTTTAAAAATTATGAGTTTAAAAATTATGAGTTTAAAAATTATGAGTTTAAAAATTATGAGTTTAAAAATTATGAGTTTAAAAATTATGAGTTTAAAAATTATGAGTTTAAAAATTATGAGTTTAAAAATTATGAGTTTAAAAATTATGAGTTTAAAAATTATGAGTTTAAAAATTATGAGTTATGAGTTTAAAAATTATGAGTTTAAAAATTATGAGTTTAAAAATTATGAGTTTAAAAATTATGAGTTTAAAAATTATGAGTTTAAAAATTATGAGTTTAAAAATTATGAGTTTAAAAATTATGAGTTTAAAAATTATGAGTTTAAAAATTATGTTTAAAAATTATGAGTTTAAAAATTATGAGTTTAAAAATTATGAGTTTAAAAATTATGAGTTTAAAAATTATGAGTTTAAAAATTATGAGTTTAAAAATTATGAGTTTAAAAATTATGAGTTTAAAAATTATGAGTTTAAAAATTATGAGTTTAAAAATTATGAGTTTAAAAATTATGAGTTTAAAAATTATTCAATTCGTCAGTCCAATAAAATATTTAAATTATTGTTAAGCATATTAAATTTTGTTAGATTTATCAATTTTTATCTATTAGAATTTTTAATTCAACTCATTAGGGCTGTCAATCAATTCATTAATTAGTAGCTTCTCTTTATTTTACTTCGTAATTTTGGTTACAATGTGAGAAAATAAAGAAGTTACGCTTCAAAATCAAACAAGAAATCAATCAATGGATAAGTTATTTAAGTTATCAGTTATATATAAGATATAAGTTGTCAGTTAGATATTAGGTCTGTAAAAATTATTATGCCTGTCAATCGAGTTATTAAAACATTACCTAAAAACCTTGCTAACTAAAACTAACTGAAACTAACTGAAACTAACTAAAACTAACTAAAACTAACTAGGACTAACTGAAACTAATTAAGACTAACTAAAACTAACTAAAACTAATTTAAACTAAGACTAACTAACAGTATAAATCAAAAAGAGAGATTGCTGATCAGTTCACGTTGACCTTGACATTGCTCTAGTCAAACTAACCCCCCCCCGCAACTATATCCGCATCTGTCGTAACACTTTCCATCTGGGATTAGATTAAAGCAGAATTTTCTCGAACTCTCTCGAGATTCATAAATACTAAGACATAGGACTAAAAATCTTCAACCAGCGCCTTGAGTTCTGCTATATCTTTTCCTCCAAACTCTCTGCAACACACACTTCCAACACACTTATCGGCGAGTAATAGTAATAAAAATCATAACAATAATAACCTCTGACAATTTCTATAGCGGTCTCATGGCCGGTGTACGGCCTTCGAGACCGTCTTACAGATTCATGACGGGTTATTATTAATCCTTTCTATGGTTAATCGTCATTTTGCTATTAATAGCGTCAATCGTCAGCAAGCTCCTATACAAGACTAGCCTTCCATGGGCCCAAGGGGACATCCATCATTACTTGACTGATCTGGGTTTTAAACCGGGCCACTTCTATCCGAGGCGAACACTCTTGCCGTTACGCCACATCACCCCATATAAAAACAAACAGATATTCCACGTGAACCGCCCGTCACTTTCGCTCCACTTGTTAGTAAATTTTAACTCTAACAAAGAACTTAAATCTGTTCGACTGCTCCACTACGACCCTCGAGGAGTTGTTTTAATGAATGCAGACCACGTGACTGGAATGTCGGAGTCGTTGTAAGTGGAGTAATGGAAGCGGAGTAACCCGGATTAGTCTTGAGTCCTGTGATGATGCAATGGGACTCTCCTTCAATTACTGTCAGCATGTGTTTGTTTATTAGAATGTCTCAACAGTGTAGGGGTAACGTCATGAAGTTTAAATGACAGCTCCTGAGGTTAATTGAACCCTCGTGGGTTCGAATCCCAGCCGCGCTGATCTGAGAGTAAAATCTCGGACAATCACAGGACTGGTTATACGGAAAATGGTCTAAATTTCCTACCGATTTAAACATGTGGTATTAAAAGTGATAGATATCAACATAGTTGATCATTTCACTATAATGCGTGTTTCTATTAGCATATAGCAGAGGGTAGGCATGCATTTGAGTGAAATAATTAACCGTGATGATATTTAGCACGTTGAACGTTAGGTGCTAAATCAGGAGACAATTTGCTTAATCACTCTCTGGAGCCAGTGGCGATGTCGGTAAGTTATAGAACTGAGGGTCAGTATGTGCGGGTTCAAATATTGGACTCGCTCGTCACTGATATCGCTTTCGAGTGAGGAAACTGAGTGAATTGACTGAGACATTTACTGAGACTTTGACTAAGTCATTGACTAAGTCATTGACTGAGACATTGACTGAGACTTTGACTGAGACAGTCTTGAGAAGCTGCGAGAGATTAATGACCCGTTCAGTGAATCTAGAACTACTGCCGAGTCAATTTACGAGAGTTTCCGGGAAAAGATGGAGTGAAATGGAAACAATTAAAAGGTCTCATTGTATTGAGATATACATTTACCGAAACACAATAAAAGAATAAAATTGAATCTGAAAACTAAACGTCTATTGCAGTATCGTTGGAAGCAATACCTGGTTTCTTATTAGATAGTATATCCTCCTGTCTAGTGTTGAGCCAACTGGCAGGTACAAGGTACTCATTCCAATTTATGTGCAGCTTTTCACGCTCCATAAAGAGCACTCCGTCGATCAACGAGTTTCTCAATTCACAAAAGGCTCTGCCTTATCCACAGCATATGTAGCGTATAGCTTGGGTACAATATAGCTTCTGATGTGGTTTCCTGTTGCCTTCCTCAGTTTTTGCTCAGTCGCCTCTTACTGCACGTGCAGTTTACGGTTGGTCTATTCCTCAGCGTCCCGGACACAACATGAAGAGAGAAAGTTATTGAGATCTTGACTGATCTGTACTTAAAGCCACGCAATGCAAAAATGTTGTCACTTAATTCGCTAGTACTCTTGGGCATATGGATTCTGCTACTGCAGTAATGCTGAAAAAGCTTATGTTAGCGTCGGTCTTCTCACTAGAAAGCGACGTCAGTGACGGGCGAGCTCCGGATTTAAACCCCGCACATACTGATCCGCGGTCGAGTATCTAGACTGGCTCCAGCCAGTGTAGATAAGCATAGAGACAGGAATAGAGAGAGGGAGAGAGAGAGACGGACAGACAGAGAGGCAAATACAGAGAGAACTAGTCTAATGATAGCAGAGCGAGCTTGGATGATGCCGGGGTGGACTCAACAAGCTGAGCTGCAACGTTCAACTTTAATAATGATGAAATATTAAAAGGCTTGCGGCCAGCAAATTCTCTTCAGCTGCAATACAATTCTCCTCTCGTTAATCCCGCATACATTCATTCACACATTATAATCACTCCAGCACAATTGTGCATTGCGTAGTGGATTCAGTGGATTTAAGTTATATTTGGTAAATTGGTAAAGCTAATGTTACTGTTAGTTTCCTCATTCGAAAGCGATGTCAGTGACGGGCAAGTCCTGGATTTGAATCCCGCACATACTGATCCGCGGTCGAATATATTATCGACATCTCAACTGGCTAGCCAGCGGCGCTTTGCTTTTGAATAGCCCAGCTAAACCATGAGCTAAACGGTAAAACAACCGACTCTGTTTTAATTAAGTAAACATTACATGTATAATCTTTATCATGTATATGCCTATACAAGTATATTAGCAGTGTTTTATAGCAATGATATAAAAATACAGCACTTCATTACAAGCAAAATATACTCAAATGATACTTTTACATATAAACATATTTATTTATTTACTTAATTTTTTAAATTTAATTTTATTATTTGATTCATTTGTGTATCTGATGGGGTCAACGTAAAACTAGTAAAGATCCGGAGAATCCTAAAAGTCCCCCCAAAAATTTCATAGAATTAATGAAGGTCTAGGGTATATGGTGCCTGAGAAGTATAGGGGTGCCTGACACATACAGGGTGCCTGACACGTGTAGGGTACGGTGCCTGACACGTGTAGGGTGCCTGACACGTGATTGAACGCCCGAACCGTACTGCCCACTGAAGGCAGTCACGGATGATTTAGCCATGGAGAACCCATTGCTTCCTGCCTATAATCCCATGAGAGAACTCCAGGTCCTCCCATTCGACACACGACGAGTGGAAAGAACTGGAAATCTTTTATAAAGAATTGACCGAGCAGTGAATATAAGAAGATTATCAGATCTGTGGTAAAAATAGACTTACGTTTCGAAAACGAGAAAATAGGACAATATTGAGCGCTAAAACAACAAAACAGCAGCAGCTAGGGTGCTAAGAAGTCAATGACAACATCAAGCACTATTAAAAAAAATTAAACCCATGAGAAATAGAAAAGGTCTACAGTAAGGGGGTCCTGAAGCCCCACGGACTCTAACTACTCTACCCACTCTTTCACTATTCTTTTATAACCTATAGGAAAAAATAGTTTAAATGAAAAGAAATTACTTCAATCTAAAGAATTTTGAAAAATTTTGGTATGCACTATTATAGTGATTTAAATTCTTTTCAACCGAGGCAGCTCAACTATTGGCCTATGGCAGAATATTTTACAAATATTTCCTATTTAGCTAGTAACATATGTAAGAATAAAGTGAACATTAGTTTACATAAGTGAAGCCAAATATTACAAATTCCGTTCGTACCTTCGTCACTGTCGTATATGTAGGCCATCCTCTTCCACCGGAAGTACTCTATTAAATCCAGGACAGCTCTTCCAAACAGTGGCTTCATATACACAGTGTAACTGATATCATCCTGAACGCCGCTATTAGCTTCATTCCTCTTTTCTTTATCATCACTGTCATCTTTTCTTAAGCTATCGGAACCCTTGGGGCGCAACTCGCTGTCTAATCTCCTAGGAATATTTGTGGTCTTGAGAGGAAAATTCCCAGATTCAAGCACAGCAGGTTTCCTGGGGGTTACGGTCCCCTCCACCCCCCTGTCGTCGAGGGGAAAGTAGGTACGAGGGGGCACTAAGTGGCCGGGTGGTTCGACGGATGTGACATAAGGCATATGAAATATAGAACCAATGGAATTAAGAGCCTGCACAGCTGAGTCACTGTTGAGACCAACCAGTGCGAACACGCCTATAGATAGAGACGAGCAACCTGGGGTAATTATCAATAAATCAATCAATCTATCAATCAATTAATTAATCAATCAATCAGTCAATCAGTAAATCAGTTAATGGAATGAAGAGCTTGCGCAGCTGATTCACTGTTTAGACCAACCAGTGCGAATACTCCTATACATAGAGACGAGCAACCTGGAGTAATTATCAATCAATCACTCAATCAATCTATCACTAAATCAATCAATCAGTCAATATAACAATAAATCAATCAGTCAATCAATCAGTCAATCAATCAATCAGTCCATCAATCAATTGATTACTCAATCAATCAATCTCGCTTTCGAGAGATGAAACTGACGTTAATATCAGCTTTACAACTTTACAGTTAATAAATTAATTCAAAATAAAATAATTGAATTTAGCGATTAATGTATTAGATGGAATTAGGATTAATTGAAAATACTTTAGGATTAAGTGAAATAATTCTAATCAGGCGAAGGCTAAATTGACTAATTATACGAAATAATTTTATGCTAAAATTATCAGTTCGATGATTGTATATCTAATACAGCGTGGGTTGTTGGAGTATCAATGAAAACCAACTAATGAATCAATTAAATACATCCATTTAAATGGTCTTTTAATGTTGAAATCTAAAATGATAAATATTTACAAATAGATAAAGGTTTCAATAATTTAATAATCTAGCTGTCGCCATTAATTATAACTTTTAAATTTGTTGAAAAAAATAAAAAGAATTTCAGAATTCTTTTCTAAATTTGGCTAACTGGTTGGTGCCTAGCTTAGTTAATAGAACAAGAAGACTAGCTAATGCCTAGCTTAGTTAATAGAACAAGAAGACTAGCTAATGCCTAGCTTAGTTAATAGTTCAACAAGGTCGGTTACATGCACTGGATACAAGCGTTTAAGTAAATTGACGTCAGACGGAGAAACATTTTTAAATAGGCTGATGGAATGAGTTTATCTGTACCACGAGACCCCAATAGCCACAAGAATAGAATGTTCAGGGACACGTCGGAATAGCAGCCAAGGAATGTAATATTCATATCCACAAATCTACCTTTCCAGAAGTGACCAAGGCAACTCAATCATACCTCTCTACCTAGAGCACTAGAGACCAGTAAGAGCGTTTACAGCCAATTCTGCTAATACGTTCATCTAAATGCACAGCAGAATTCAAACTGTCATAAATCCCGCTCTCGCTGCATTGATCATTGTGAATTATTTATTTCCAGTGGCTGTATGAAACTGAACAATGCTTCCCGAGACGATGGTTGCCATCTGGCTGAAGCGATATAGACAGTAGTGGTCGAGAAATTTCAGTTACTCCTCCTTTTTTAACTTTTTAAAGTCACTTGTCGCGACTTTATAATTTTGAATTAAGTTGGTGTAAGTGGAATACCTTCCAGATAATTTCAATCTTAAAAAATATTTTCCGAATAATTTCAATATTTTTATATATCATTATGAAATACACACTTTGATATTATATTTGAAAGTATATTAAAATTAAAATATAAAAATTTGCATAAGACTACTAGGACACGACACTATACTACTAGAACACGACACTACACTATTAGGACACGACACTATACTACTAGAACACGACACTACACTATTAGGACACGACACTATACTATTACAACACGACACTATACTATTACAACACGACACTGCACTATTACAACACGACACTACACTATTAGAACACGACACTATACTACTAGAACACGACACTACATTATTATAACACGACACTATACTATTACAACACGACACTATACTACTAGAACACGACACTGCATTATTATAACACGACACTATACTATTACAACACGACACAACACTATTAGAACACGATACTACACTATTAGAACACGGCACTACACTATTACAACACGACACTACACTATTATAACACAACACTACACTATTACAACACGACACTATACTACTATAACACGACACCACACTATTATAACACGACACAGAGAAACAAAGCTTCAATGACGTCACAGAGGAAGATCTGATCAAGTGTATTAGAGTGGAAAGACGTGGGAATGAATCCCGTGTTAGTGCTAATCCAGATTAGTTTCCTAGGACTCTCCGTCTAATCTTTTACCGGAGTCCAATGAAAGTTTTATCAAACATTGTTTCGACCAAGTCCAGGCTGTCCTATTAGAAAATGTTTGTATTTCGTCTAGATTTCTAAGAATCTCAAAAAATCGGTCAGCTGTGCTTTATTAACTGTACACTGCGCAATCCCTTTCTTTTAGTGCACTGCCTACTGGCAGGTCCATGGCATATGACGTCTCCACTCTTCTATGTCTTCCGTTTTCCTCTTCATGTCCACATATGAGTGGATCTTTAAATCATCTATAACATTCCTTTTGATATACTATTATACTTGGGGGATTCTGCTTATGATGAGGTGGGTACCCTGTGCCTTCCTCAGCTTCGACTAACATTTACTGGGCAGGGGAGTCATTCCCTGAGAACATAATCCTGTTTACTGTGCAATATACTGTACTATATGCAAGCATTTAACAAAATAGTATGTCACACTTTCACATTGCTTGATGTGTTAACTTGTTATATTAACATTTAATATACTAACCAGCATGTAGCACATGCATGTTACTAGATGTATTAACATGTTGTGTTAACTGCTATACTAACCAGAACGTGACACATGCATGTTATTTGATGTATTAACATATTATGTTAACTGATATACTAACCAGCACGTAACAAATGCATGTTTTGTTAACTGATATACTAACCAGCACGTAACAAATGCATGTTTTGTTAACTGATATACTAACCAGCACGTAACAAATGCATGTTTTGTTAATAGATATACTAACCAGCACGTAACAAATGCATGTTTTGTTAATAGATATACTAACCAGCACGTAACAAATGCATGTTTTGATAATAGATATACTAACCAGCACGTAACAAATGCATGTTATGTTAATAGATACACTAACCAGCACGCAGTACGTTAACGTTACTCGAGAGGTTGATTTGTTTTTCGTAGACGTCGACAAGAAAAGTCGATGATGATCTGTTGTTGCTCCTATCTAACTGATACCTGAATGCAGGCATTAAATCTGGGTCACTACCATCATCCATGTCAAATAATACACCTGCAAATAAAGAAAATTTATCCTTCAGTGATTCTCACGTATGACAAATAGGATGGTTGTAGTGCGTTTAACGTCATGGTTCAGAAGCACAAGGGTTCTCCTAAAGACTACTAGACACACTCGAGCTACCGTCACAAATATTAAGGTAGCAGTAAATTCTGTTAAGTTGACTTTAATTCACATATCAAATCTAACTTGCTAACAGTTATACAAACAGGTAGGTTGTAGTGTGTTTAACGTCAAGGTTCAGAAGCACAAGGCTTCTCTTCAAGACGACAGTTATACTAACAGATATCGGCGTATAATTATATAGATTATTATTAATAGATACGGGTGTTAATTTCGTTGAAATTTCCATCAAAATATTCTCTTTCAGTTACAATCGCATAAGCTACCACATTTGCAAAAGAAGCACCGGTGGTTTATGTCATAGTGAAAGCCTATATTTCTAATGATTTCGCATAACTAGTATCACATAATTCACCAATTTTCAATTAAAATTGGAAAATCGCTAATGCAAGACCGCATCGCAAGTAGGTGTATAACTGAATTTCGATGTGCTGCATTTTAATTTAAGAAATACTAAGATAGCTGCTATAATCTTATAGCAAACTTTACGACGGTAGCTTGAGCAAGTAGGTGACGGTAGCTTGAGCAAGTAGGTTACGGTAGCTTGAGCAAGTAGATGAAGGTAGCTTGAGCAAGTAGATGACGGTAGCTTGAGCAAGTAGGTGACGGTAGCTTGAGCAAGTAGGTGAAGGTAGCTTGAGCAAGTAGGTGACGGTAGCTTGAGCAAGTAGGTAACGGTAGCTTGAGCAAGTAGGTGAAGGTAGCAAGGCAGTTGCCTTGTAAACAACGAGCCCCCCACCCTAGTGAGTCGATTAAAGATGACAATGGCAAACTACTAGCTAAAATGTCGATAATCGCAGGAATCGTTTTCCACATCTTTGCAAAGTTATTCTATTATACTTCAAAATCTCAACCCCGTGTGCTTTCTTGGCACTTTTAAACTACAAAATCTCGAGTAGCCATAATGTTATTAGTTACCTGTTTTGGTTAGAATCGTTTCTATCGAACTCAAGACATTTAGGCCTACAAGTGATATTTACACCAGACATTTACATCTGACATTTACACCAGACATTTACATCTGACATTTACATCTGACATTTACACCAGACATTTACATCTGACATTTACATCTGACATTTACACCAGACATTTACATCTGACATTTACACCTGATATTTACATCTGACATTTACATCTGACATTTACACCAGACATTTACATCTGACATTTACATCTGATATTTACACCAGACATTTACATCTGACATTTACATCTGATATTTACATCTGATATTTACACCAGACATTTACTGATTTTTACACAAGAAATTTAGGCTACATCTGATATTTACACACGACATTTGCATCTGACATTTACAGCTGATATTTACATCTGACATTTACACCTGACATTTACATCTGATATTTACACTAGACATTTACACCAGACATTTACACCTGACATTTACACCTGACATTTACATCTGATATTTACACCAGACATTTACACCTGACATTTACACCTGACATTTACACTATGTATTTACATCTAGACATTTACACCTGGGGTTTAATTTTCAAAATAATAATAATTCATAAGAAAATTTTCTAGAAATAACTTATTATTCTAGTACTACAATGGGCTGACCGCTGTCAACTAGTGAATTATTTCATGAGCTGTGAGCGGAACTTAGAGATTTCAATCCATTTGAAAAGAGACGCGTTGCTTTAATACGAACAAATGTTCGAGGCAATCTTTGTAAGCCCAGGAGAACTGGTGGGGACGTCTAAGCGAGAATGAATGACGCTCCTGATAATAGCCTGAGTGGAAGAAAAATCAGTGAAAACCTTCCCGGCATTCCCTCGACCGTGTTGGTAAAAAGTAAAAAGCTTCTGTTAATGTCAGTTTTGCTCACTCGAAAGTGATGTCAGTGACGGGCGAGCCCAGGATTTGAACCCCGCAAATACTGATCCGCGGTCGAATATCTTACCGACATCGACACTGGCTCCAGCCATTTGCGATGTTAAATGATCAGGGTTAAATGAGTGAGGTAGGGTATATGCTTCTTTATCTTCAGGTCCAAAGCGAAAATGTGTAGGACGTCAGTTTCATTTTTAGAAAAAATTAATTTAGTAGTAATTAACAAAATTAACTATGATAAATAACGGAGTTTATCAGTGAAGGACGAGTCAAGATTTGAACAGAACTCCTACTTATTATAACTAAGGTCACGTGATCATTAACCACTATCTCTAAGCTGATAGCTTGCTGTAACCTGCTGATATCCAGCAAGATGATCCCGTCGTCCATGTTCTAATGTCATTAATTAGAGGATGAGGTTTTACATTCCGTTAACTGCATTTTAACATATTTATGAACCGTTCTTTCATATTTCCAGTCCGCTGATTCAGCCTCGAGTGGGGTCGTTGAGTTTAGAGATTTGCGGATATTCTGAACGGAAGACAAACTCGTTTTCTTATAAGAGAATCTATATGAAACAGACGGGCAAGTCTTAGTGGAGTTCTGCAGTGCACTCTGGGATTTGTTCTTGTTGGTCCTTAACTGTACCGAATTTATCGAATCAATTTCTTCTGCTTTTAGAAACGAAACCTTGACGAAGAAAAACAAGTTCGTAATAAGAGTTGAATGCAAATTATTTTATATTCCTAAACAAAAAATTACAATATTATATAATATTCTATACATACAGTATAAAAATTATATATGCAGTGTATATATATATAGATATAATATACATGTATATATATATATATATATATATATATATACTGTATAAATTTATATATATATATATATATATATATATATATATATATATATATTCTAAGAGAGTACGCTCGCCTACCGAATACTCTTTCTGACTTTGCTTTGAATCTCAGTGCTTAATTTAGTCGCCTTCTACGACAGTGCAGTCACCGTTTGGTCTATTTTTAAAACAACCCGGAACACGGTGAAATACATTAACAGAACACCACAGGAAATAAATTATCATAAAATAAAGAAAAAAGCAAATAGTCAAAATTTCAAAAGAAATTTCAAGAACTAAACCTTTAGCAAGTTAAGCAGAGGTAGACATTGGTTTATATATACTCTGAGACAAAGAGGACTAGAGTAATGCGAGTCAGAAAACAGTGGACTCGGAGTAATCAATGAAAAAGGTTTGAGATAAGTTACAAGGCTAAATTATATGGCATTGACAAATCACCGGTAACGACTTCAACTCTCCGTGGCGGCAGTGCAAACTCTCAGTCCTAACACTGGACAAAGGATTCCGTTGATCAAATATCCATCCTAGTTACTGCGTTGTTTATGCTTACCTCTTTTCTTGTCTTTACACTGGTCTATTACTATTATTATTATTATTATTATTATTATTTTATTTTTATTTTATATTATTATTATTATCATTACTACTACTATTGTTATTATTACTATTATTATTATAATTATTATTATTATCATTACTACTATTATTATCATTATTATTATTATTATTATTATTAGTAGTAGTAGTAGTAGTAGAAGTAGTAGTAGTAGTAGTAGTAGTAGCAGCAGCAGCAGCAGTATTATTATTATTATTATTATTATTATTTTATTTTACTTAATTTAAATTTTTATATTCAAATCCTGGGTTGTCAGATAAAAGAAAGACTTGATTTAATTAAAAAGGATGGAAAAGAAATATTTAAAATAATTCCTTATTATTATTATTATTCTTATTATAACTTTTAACTTGTTAGCAAGCAAAATATTTTTTAAATATCTTTGTTTAGTTAATTTGGCTCTATAAGTTGTATGGATGTAGATTTAAAGCCATTTCACGTGTAAGCATTTCTGTTGTAACCTGTTTTCTGTTTTTTAAATTATTTTGACTCGATATATGAGATATTCATATTAATTATGCTCACGTAAACCGGGTATATTGTCGATTTGCTTTACATTAGAAGTAACATTGTTCTAAAATAGCAACAGTTAAGTCAGTATATTATATTAGTGTCATGATATACCTTTTATTTAATAAATCATCATCATCATCATCACCATCATCAGAATCGTCACCCTCAATTTAAATTATTCATTGACATGAAGAAATAAGAGCTTTAATAAATGGACACTTCAACATGCTTTAACATAATTATTCAAATGCGAGTTATATAACGCAGTGCCAAATACTGGCAACCCAAGATATAATAACAGTTCAGTAACACTATATGACCATGCTATGCACATAGCACACTGTACTTCGGAAGATTAAAACATTTGAAACATTTTATATACCCTGCATACATACGGCTAAAACAATTTTAATAATGTTAAATAAAAAATAATAATAATGATATAATAATATTTATTATTACTATGTTAAATAAAAATTTACTAATTTTAAAGAAATAATTATAATGATTTAGTTTAAAGTATTTCATTATACTGCTTAATTTCGTTAAATATTACTATTAATAACAAATTTCTAAACACCTTTATTTAACAACCTGCTATAACATATAAACATATAACACCTTTATTTAACAATATCCTGTTAGTACGTAAGCGCCTCCTATTTCAAATATATAGAGTAGTCGACCGATTGGTAGGAAGCATTGGAACGTAAATCATGGACGTCAGGAGACATAAAGCAAAGCATTTATCATAACATAAGATGCACCGGTTCTCTGACAGGCCGCGGTAACCAAGCATGAGGGTTTTCACTGTAGGACTGGGTAACAGTTTTACGTAGAGCGAATTGTATAACTTAAAAGTTGACTTTATTTGCGCGCATTTTAGACTTTTTCTATCACTTTAGACTACTTTCTATCAATATGCTCATTAAGTCGTGATTTATTAATTATAACATAACATTACAAATTTTTCTCTCGCTCTCACACACTTTCACTCTCTCTATCTCTCTCTGTTTTTCTCTCTCTTGCTCGCTCTCTCTCTCTCTCGTTCTCTCTCTCTCTCTTTCGCTCGCTCTCTCTCTCTCTCGCTCGCTCTCTCTCTCGTTCTCTCTCTCTCTCTCTCTCTCTTTCCCTCTCCTTTTCTTTCTCTCTCTCTCTCTCTTTCTCTCCCTCTCTCTCTCTCTCTCTCTCTCTCTCTCTCTCTCTCTCTCTATATATATATATATATATATATATATATATATATATATATATATCCCTTTCTCTCACTCTCACTCTCTCTCTATCTCGGTTACTTCTCTTCACTATCTCCACATTCTTATAAAATATTCTCGACGTCCCTGTCCAATTTATTTGATATTACAGGAATCGACCGGACACTATCCTGCAGGGAGAGTCTCTCTCAGTGAGTCCTTGAAGATCCTGAGTCCATGGGGACAGAATACGATCATGTGACCTATGCACAAACTTATTAGCAAATAACGCTCCGCCGTGGTCACCGTCCATCACTTGTTGCTCCACAACAACAACAACAACAAAGCTATGACAACATCGAGCAATATAAATCGAGCGCGCCTTTCTCAACTGTGAGTCGAGACTTAGTTTATTTGATGATATAAGAAAGATCTGCTACAAACAAGCTCTTGCGAACGACTGGACGCGTTTACCATATGGCGAGGAACCGGACGTTAAATTCTTATTGATTGCTTGATTGGTTGTTCTGTTTAACCTCTATTAACTCTTGAACCTTGTTAATATAACTGATTTCAATCTAACCTGACTAATATATAATCTAGCATAATTCATATACTCGACCGCGGATCAGTATGTGCGGGCTCAAATCCTGGGCTCGCCCATCACTGGTATCACTTTCGATTGAGGAAACTAACGTTAACCTTAGCTTTACCATCTTTCACGAGAGCGTGTTAGATGATTTGATAACTGATTCATGTGTCATATGCAGCCGGTGATAGAGAGAAGAGGTAATGGAGAGAGTAAACACATTCATTTCTCCTCAAATCTTCCACACTGCTCTTCAGCCTGTAGGCTGAACATATGAAGACGAAGGGAGGAGAGATCTTCAATTTACTCACCCCCTCCCCCTACCTCATTCCAAGACGTCATCAGATAACAATCCACCCAATTATTTTATGTCATTCAATTCCAGTGTGAGATCTAACTGAGGGGGTCAAGTGACCACCATGATCCAGTCTTACATAGCACCAGCTCTGTGATCAAGTGTCCACCATGCTCCAGTTATGAGTCTTATATAAAACCAGCTCATATTCCTAGTTCTAAGCTCTTATTCCTATATTGATAAATTTTACTCTGTATCTTAAAGAGTAGAGAATAAATCTAGAATTACGTCTTTAAATGACAACGGTTTTATCTTATACATAATTTCTGAATCAACTACTCCAGGGCATCAATCCTATGAATTACTCCTTTGTACAAATCTCTTTAACTACTTCAGTGCTCGTGATCTACTCCAGTTTTTATATCCACTGATATATATACAGTATATATATATATATATATATATATATATATATATATATATATATATATATACTTCACTAAGGCAGGAGCCGAGGATGGCAAGAGGATACCCACCTTTCCATGAAATATTTTCCCTCAGGATTAAATGGTAATTAATCCCTTTAACTGAGGAAGGCAACGGGGAACCACCTCAGAAGCCATACTTTTCCTAAGCAATTGGCTACATAAGGTATGAATAGGGGACTTTATGAAGGTATTAACTTGTTGATCTAGGAAGTGCTCTTATGGAGCGAGAAAGCAGACTTTGAGTATGAATATGTACCTTGAACCTGCCACTTGGCAGTGCACTGAAGATATATATATATATATGTATAGACATGTATATATACATGTATATATTAGACTGTATTTTTGTATACTCCAATGTATATAACCCAAGATTTACTCCAGGGCACAAATCCCATAAATTGTCTAATGATTAATCACTGGGTGCCGAGTGGAATGCATTCTATTATAGAGATATATTGTGTGTGGTGACAACACGTAACTGAATCGCTTAAATGGCTGACAGGTTTCCTCTAAATCATTCCTACAAATCCTCTAAATCATTCCTTAGACTTACAACTTAGTCGAGCCCAACGAATGTAACGAATCTCATTCTCTCTCGCTCCCTGTGCCCTGGGAATGACACGTTCAAGGCACAAAATCCAGTAAGAGCTGGTAAAGCTAATGTTAACGTCAGTTTCCTCAGTAGAGATTACTCAAGCCCTTCAAGAAACTTGGATAGTCAAACTCTTAATGCCATCACAACTCTACAACTTTAACAGCTCTTAACACTATGAATAATAATATTATTACTATTAAGGGTTTTACGTCCGTTTCCTCATACAATGATGAAGTCAGGGACTTCATCAAGGGAAATAGTTATTTCTTCTCGGGTGGTTTCCCATTTTTTAAACGTTTCTTTAATGGTCTCTTTCGGCACTGGACAGTAATTGGAATGTCTATTCTATAGCAATCATGACAATATTAGATTTTGTTGAGTATTAATTCTTAAATCATCTCATTGAACGGCTGGTTACAAAATTTGACTAGCTTATGAGCTGTCTCTCAGAATATGCCTTCGTTTATTGACACTTATTAATAAAAATTCCAAATGAAGGAAGAAGAGAAAGTAGAAAGGTTCGGAAAGAAAACATTATCGAGAAGTAGTGAATAAATATTCACAGATTACCACAGATGTCTATAACTGTGCATAATTGTTCATAACTTTAGAACTAGTGACAAAGTCGGTAAGATACTCGACCGCGGATCAGTATGTGCGAGGTTCAAATCCGGGGCTCTCTCCCGTAACAGACTTCGCTTTTGAGTGGTTCCGCAGTGAGGGCAGTGAGGAAACCGATGTTAACCTTAGCTTACCAGCTTTATAAGTCTATATAGTTGTGCATAACCAAATATTGCAAAACTCGATGAGCATGAACAATGAATTATACACACTACAATATGAACAACGCAGAGAATGAATCGCGAAAATACAGATTCACTGTGATAACGAAAAATTGAGAGAAAGCGGAGACTTAATACTGAGAGAAAAAGGAAATGTGCAAACAGTTAGATTAATAAATTGATAGAAAGAAAGAGAGAGAAAGACAGAGAGAAAGAGAGAGAGAGAATGAGAAAGACGATGAATATAAATGTACGTGAACGAGAGACCAACAGAAAGAGAGAGAGAGAGAGAGAGAGAAAGCGCGAAGAAAGGGAAAAGAGAAAGGGAGATCGAAGGAGAAAAGCAAGACACCGCTAGAGGGAAATGTTGAAGGCATATATCTAATGGAATCGCATGAAGATGACCGCGGAATGATACATGGAAATATTTACATTCTCTGACAATCCCATTGCCTCGCAACAGCCTGATGTCTCTTTCACTCTTCCCATGTACTGCTCCATAAGTTGGAAGATACCTGTTCCAGTTTTCCCACCACTTTCATAATTCTCCGCCAGTACAGGGAAAGTATATATATATATATATATATATATATATATATATATATATATATATATATATATATATATATATATATATGTAATTATAGAATATATAAGCCTCACATATAATTAGAATTAGTCAAATTAATTAAAAATCTTATATATATATATATATATATATATATATATTTGTATGTATACATATATATGATATATATATATATATATTTATATATATATAGTATATATATATACACTATATATATATATATATATATATATAATATGTATAGTGAGATAGTGAAATATGCAAGTGAGATAGTGAAATGTGCAATTGTCTTTACTGAGCAGACAAGTAGAGTAAATTTCTTAATAGCGTCATGAAGTTTTAAATGATAGATTCTGAGGTGAACGTGGGTTCGAATCCCAACCGCGCTGATCTGAGAGTAAATTCTCGGACATTCACTGGACTGGTTATATGGAAAATGGTCTAAATTGCCTAACGGTTTAACCATGTGGTATGCAAGGTTACTGATAATTCGATCACAGTCGATCACAATTCGAACACAGTCGATCATTTCACTATAATGCGTGTTTACTTTTGTTATCTATTATGTCAATTATGCAAGAAAATCTTCAGTAGTAAGAAGGAGGGAAAGAGAGAGAGAGAGAGAGAGAGAGAGAGAGAGAGAGATTTTTTTCAAATTCCCCGCATATTCTCCATGTCTCTAGGTTTCCCTTCACAACATTTTTGTTAATGCTTCCTTTCACTAAATGGATAGATCACCGAGTGGATGAACGTACTTCTATGCTCCATAGAAAACCCCTAGCTCCCTTAATCTCTTCTCTCTCTCTCTATCTCTCTCTCTCTATCTCTCTCTCTCTCTCTCTCTCTCTCTCTCTCTATCTATTCACCCTCTTTCTTCTCCCTCTCTCTTGCTCATCACTACTCTCTTTCTCTCTATCTCTCTCCATTTCTCTTATCTATGTTATCTCTCTGTATCATTCTCTCTCACACACACATTCTCTCTCTAGCATCTCTATTTCTCTCGCTGTTTATCTCTCTCTCGCTCTCTTTCTCTCTCTCTCTCTTTCTCTATCTCTTCCGATGTATCATTCTTTCTCTCCCACTCTCTCTCTCTCATTCCCTATCTCTCTCTCTCTCTATCTGTCTCTCTCTATCTGTCTCTCTCTCTCTCTCCGCTCCTCTAGGTGGAATGAGTGATGGGCTCCTAACTGTGACCATCAACTTGATTTTCACTGGAATGTCGATAGGAAATGGATCAGTAAAAGATTAATGGACTGACACAGCGGATAGCAGGGACCCCTCCCCCCACTCCTCAGGGACCCCACCACACCCCCACCCTTCCCTGGCAGGCTACATCTGAGAAAATCTTATCTCTTCAGGGCACTGCCAAGTGGCAGGTTCAAGGTACATAGTCATACTCAAAGTCTGTTTCTCGCTCCATAGGAGCACTCCTTAGATCAACAAGTTAATCCCTTCACAAAGTCTATGCATTATCCAAACCTTATGTCGCCTATAGCTTGGGAAAAGTATGGCATCTGAGGTGGTTTTCGGTTGCCATCCTCAGTTAGATGAATTAATTACCATTTAATCCTGGGGAAAATATTTCATGGTGAGGTGGGTCCCCTCTTGCCATCCTCAGCTCCTGCCTTAGTCGCCTCTTACACGCAGTACACGCAGCAGATTGTTTGCGGTTGCCCTATTCTGCAGTGGTCCACCCACACTCGAGCACACTACGGGGGTGATATATATATATATATATATATATATATATATATATATCAGCTTATTTAGGCTCTTGTGACAAACTGTCTCATTTGTTATGTCTTTGTTTGGAAAACT
Organism: Enchytraeus crypticus; assembly: GCA_905160935.1. NCBI lineage: Eukaryota > Metazoa > Annelida > Clitellata > Enchytraeida > Enchytraeidae > Enchytraeus > Enchytraeus crypticus. The sequence continues at coordinate 243,835 of CAJHZI010000428.1, forward strand.
TAACTATGACAACCTATTCAGAATCGCGTTACTATTATATCCCATTAACAACGACAAACCACCTCGGACCTATTGACTATTTTACGGAGAGATTTATCGATTAATTATTTGATTTAACTTTCAAATGACTACAAATCATAATCCGAAGAAACTATTGTCAGTTTTATACGGAATCAATCAATCAATAAATAAGAATTTAACGTCCGGTTCCTGGCCATAGGGCAATGTCAGGAACGTCTCTTACAGTCCTTGCACAAACAGGCGCCAAAGCACTACACGATGACGACTGAGTACATACGGAAGTGACTCAGTTTTTATGAACTCTCGTATATCCACATCACAGTGACATGTTCTGCTGGAGATAATATTACATTCCTTTCGTCTTCGAACTAGGTTCTGCATAGTTCTCAACACTGCCTGACCCAAATCACAAATTCCTGAGAGATATTTAAATGCCGGCGAAATAATGTAAAACATGTTCATCGATTGGGCACTATATGTTCTTCTTGGTACCAATAGACTCAAATATATACATTTAAATTAATGAAATAAAATATAAAAAATTACGTTCTAATGAAAGTAGACAGCAGTTGCTGCAATTGTAGTATGTCTAATTCAAATGCAGGTGCGGGAACCTGAATGTTCAAACCTAAAATTGACAATTAGAATAACAACAAATTAATTGTTAGATTGTTTGGGATGAATCGATTTGTAGTGACATGTGATGGGGACGTCCCTAACATCATCCAAGTATGATGAAATGTGCTATCTAATTATTTACATTACATTGCGCATTTGTTTTGCAAAAAAGAAATTTTTAAATAAATAAATAAAAATAAATAAACGGACGTTAAACCTTTACTATTATTTACTATTATATACTTTTACAGGTGAAGAGGAAAGCGGAATTTGAATTGTAAAGCGGAAGACAGAGAGGAGTGGAGGCGTTAAATACCATGGATCTGCCAGTAAGCAATGCACTAATAGAGGGAGAGAAAGACTTTTACAAGTAAAAAAGGTAAAGCTAGTGTTAACGTCAGTTTCCTCACTCGAAAACGATGTTACTGACTGGCGAGCCCAGGATTTGAACCCCTCACATACTGATCCGCGGTCGAGTACCTTACCGACATCGCCACTGGCTCCATTTAAGTATTTGGAATACTAACAATGAGTTTTGAACGCAATGAACAAACAGTAGAGCTCCTGTGTTAAACTGCAACAAATCTCTCAGCTTAACTAGAATTGCGTGCAAATATATAATTCTAGTGTAAAGAACCATTAGTGCATAATAATTAAAAAATTAACCACTTTGCTAAATAAATATGTGATTAAATATTATAAAATGTATAGTAAAATTAATTTCAAATATGTGAAAAAAAGGCAGAAAATGTACAATTAAATGAATTTTGGAAGTTGAGCAGGATCGATAATTATTTTCATAGATAAATGTCATTTAAAGTTTATTATTTGTGATTGTGGCATGATTGGTTAAGCGACTGATGCGGAACAGTGGGTGCAAGGTTCAAACACAGTGCTGGCTCGTCAACTGACAGGCTTTGAAGCAGGTAGTGACGCTAGTATACACTTTGTTGCTAATATGTAGACGGGCAACAAGTTAAATAGTGATTAGAGTGTTTGAATGAAAGGCTTTAGAAAAGAAGCTGTGAGGATGTAGAGGATAATCTACGAGATAATCCATCTTCAGAGCAGCAGCAGCCTTAAGAGAAAATTTGGTGAGAGAGAGCGAGGGATACTAAGAGCGAGAGAGAGAGGGAGAGAGACAGAGAGGGAGGGAGAGAGAGAGAGTGAGGGAGAGACACAGGCAGCGAAGTAGGGAGGGCGGTAGGTAAGGAGGCAGTGATGGAGGGAGAGAAAAGAGAGGATCTGGTTGATGAAGAAATGATTTTATTGAGGGATGAGATCAGTGTGACACTTCATCTGCTCCACCGGATGTTGTTCCATGAATATATATATATATATATATATATATATATATATATATATATATATATATATATATATATATACATGTGTATATATATATAGATTTATATTATATAATTTATATATATATACATTATATTCACGGTATATATATATATATATACATATATGTATACATACATATTTATAGTTTTATATTATATAATATATACATATGTATATATATATGCATATCTATATATATGTATATATATATATATATATATATATATATATATATATATATATATATACAGTATATACATATATATCATTATATGTAAATATAAAAAGCGAGTGAGACATGGAAGGGATAAATCGAGATAACTGCAATTTACACTAAGATATTGTGAAGGTAAACTAGAAGAGAGAGAAAAAAGGAAGAACAAGAGAGAGAGAGAGAGAGAGAGAGAAAGAGAGAGAGAGACAGAGAGAGAGAGAGAGAGAGAGAGATGGAGAGATAGATAGATCGATACCGTGAGAGACGGACTAACAATGACCTCTCTAAAGAAACATTGTAGTTCTAAACTATACTAAACTTTATATCGACACTAAACCCGGCACTGTTCACTGTTAGGATATCATTACGGCTGCTGCACTGAACGCAATCACAACGCTCCCCTTGTGACCCGGGCTAGAGATATATGGCTAGATTTATTTCTAAGACGATTTTAAATGGGCTCTCAGTGTCACGAAAGTGTTACCAGTCGTTGTCACGGTTCAGTATCCAGGGAGATTGGTTACGAGATGTGACCAGAAACAGTGCCAGTTCTTTGACATATCTCTAGATGCTGAATAAAACTTTTGACTGATTTTCTTGATTTTGCATCGTTTTTGGACCGTCTTTTTGCTGGCCGGCTTGATTTTGTCTCAATAGTGCTCGATGTTGTCATTGATGACTGTAGCACTCTAATTGTTGTTATTGTTATTTAGTAAAACAGCATTCGTTCTTTATTTGTAGTTAATACCTTTTCATAGTGAAGATAAATCATATCAATTTTGTGAACCGATATGAAGCAACTGTGAAATTACCAGTTTAACTACCAGTAGATTACTGTTACATTAATCTTTGTTACGGTAGCTCGAGTGTGCCTAGTCGTCTTGAAGAGAAGCCTGAGCCTTGTGCTTCTGAACCTTGACGTTAAACACACTACAATCTACCATACTTGTCAGTAATAGTGTTGCCGATGTAACGTTCAGTACGTAATCTAAAGATTGTGGCCAAATGTTGATTAGAAAGCCATTTGAGAATTCAATTGCTGTCTTTTTTACTTAGCGGTCATGGCATTTAGTTAAGCTCACTAAAGAGAAATTTTGATAAATAAATACGCATTCGTGCCATTTCTATTGTGCGAACACATGTATACAAAATATTACATAACAAAAATTATTGCATCGTGTCTTACCAGTCATTAAAACCGAATTAATTTTGAAGAATTGCAAAATTGAAATGCTTACTATCTTTTGGTGCAGTTTGTAAATGAGGCCTAGGTATGTCTCGTGTCTTATACACTCCAGACATGCAGCCTTCCATAGATTGGATTATCAGTAAACTAACAGTGTCACAAAATAAAAGCAGGCTGTATCGGAAATAGTCAATGACATCTTTATTTCACCAAAAAATATGGCAGCATAAGTACAATAAGTACACAATATACAAGGTACACTATACAAAGTGACATCATGTTCAACGAAACAGAGCAAAGAGATAAAGTGTTCGAAATGAAAAGAACATGAAACATCACACACGTGTACTTAAAAGCGTGCAATAAACAAATAAATTAAATTAGAGAAAATTATAATCTTTTACTTTTTCAGTTATCGTGCGTTAATTGAAAACCATCTCTTAGATAGCGCCTTCTCGCTTTAAAAGAACGGAGATTTTTAAAGTGTGACCTTCCTAATGAAAATAGCTTAAGGCTCGTTGGATTGCTCAGTACTAAGAATTAAGACTGACTGCGAGTAGGAAAATTAATCATGGACGTAGTTTTTGCCAGATCTCTACAGAGAACGATAGAAAACTTTAGTCGACACCTATCTCTATTTATTTATTTATTTAAATGGTTCAATCATTTCACACAATAGAGCTAGAAAAGTCTCACAAAAGACAACAATTCACATGTAATGAAAAGGACACAAATATCCGTTGGCCTAGACTCTACAATGTGCCCTCTCTCTCTCTCTTAGCGCACTGCCAACTGGCAGGTCCATGGTATATAACGCCTCCACTCTTCTCAACACCTCAAGCTACTTATAGTATCTGGGTTAGCTGTTCATATATTATGTAGGACTGCGTAAGACTGGAGTAGCCGTATAGAGTAAACACGAGCCGTTCTAAATCCTCTTTAAATGAGTAAGTCTTTGTCTTAAACATTTATCTGCTTTATGATTTACTTTCTGCAACGTCCCTTCCTAGTATTCACACCCCTAGAGAACATTGAAACTCTCTAGACAATATTTAAATAGATCATGAGAACCAATCTAAATACTGATATTATATATATATATATATAAATATATATATATATATATATATATACACATATATATATATAATATATATATATATATAAATATATATATACATGTATATATATATATACATATATATATGTATATACTATATATATACATATATATACATACATATATATATATACACACATATATATATATATATATATATATTATTCTATATAGTAGTGGTAGGTCTAAGGTACATATGTATAATCAGAGTCTGTTTTTAAAAAAGAACATTCCATAGATCAACAAGTTAATTGACAATTTTGAGAATGACTACCTAATGATTTAAAACTGAAACATTCAGATGCTTGATAATACCATTCGAGATCATTTCACTTCAACCTTTTCATCAAAATAAACCGTAAATAAATAAAGGTTTAACGTCCATGCTTCCACATTATGAAGGTTGGAATCGATAGGCCTATTATCCGATGGGGAGCTAGTCCATTGGCTTGCTCTCTGCTGTTCATTGAAATCACTCTATATATCTAGAAACTATCAGGATGTTTACGACAGTCTGGCTCGTAAATATCGCTAGATAACACAAATAAGCAATTATAAAGTCTTCTTGTCTTCCCAGAATATTCATTTGCCCTTCAAAGAATCTGCCCAATGGGTTAGCCTGTCTCAGTCCCTTGACATTTTAAAAGTAACATTGTTAATATAATTCTAAACAAATTCCTCCCTATATATACTCCTACGTCATAGGTCATACGAGCGACTTAAAGTTATATCAACTATCAAGCCCAATATGCAAATTCCTTGTCACAGTCTGCACTTCCAACTTATCATAATGAACTATGTCAAACTTCTTAAACTTCAGTACAAACGATTATACAAGTTATACTATGTTTAATTTGCACCCGCACTGTTATTTTTATAGGATATATTATGACGATGTTTCTTACATATATAGGCCTATATATTTTTCCTTTTATTTTCATATTTCTCTCCCACAGTTCATTAATTATTATTGTCTCTTATGAAACTTGCGGTGTACGGATCAGCCAGTCAATCAATCAATCAAGCAAGCAATAATAATTTAACGCCCGGTTCCTCGCATTAAGCGATGTCATTGACGGTCATCGACTCTTCTCTGTCTTGAACACCGCACGTGAGATCAACTTAATTTTTACTAAAAATAGCCATCCTATCACCTACATGTAATTAGCTATTTGTAATCAGCTACATGTAATCAGCTACATGTAATCAACTACATGTAATCAACTACATGTAATCACCTACATGTAATCACCTACAAGTAATCAGCTACATGTAATCACCTACATGTAATAATCTACATGTAATCAGCTACATGTAATCAGCTACATGTAATCAACTACATGTAATCAACTACATGTAATCACCTACATGTAATCACCTACATGTAATCAGCTACATGTAATCACCTACATGTAATCACCTACATGTAATAACCTACATGTAATCACCTACATGTAATCACCTACATGTAATCACCTACATGTAATAACCTACATGTAATCAGCTACATGTAATCAGTTCACAGAAATCAACTTCGTGATAAATTTAATTGAAGCTCATCTCGACGTAAATAAACATATCTCGAGTTATTCCATTGGAGTTACTAGACGCCTTCTGTCCATATCCTCAACATCATTAATTCTGTTTACATAGATCT
>CAJHZI010000428.1:255000-445000 GCA_905160935.1 Enchytraeus crypticus
TATATCTAAAACATCGAAATAATCAAATATATCGTTAACTTACCAATAGGGACGAGCTTTGGCTGAGAGTTCACTGAACGATAAAGGCACAACTCTATGAAGACTTGTAGAAAAGATATGGACGCAACGCCAAACATCTTCCCGGTATTAAACCGGAATAGAAAGATGGAGTCGGGTGGTGGACACGCGATAACTTTCCAAATCCTTCAATGGAAATATATTATCCGGAGATACTAATCCTGACTCTCCACTTATTTACACATCCCACATTATCTGATTCCTGGTAGGCTATCCGGAGTAGAATCCTGTGTGTTCTTCTAATATAAGAGAGAAATTATTACCCATTTGTCCTAACAACTGCAATATTCTACAGGATCCTTTTATCTAACTTTGTAAAACACTATCAGCATATTATACGATACATTCCATATTATGCAAGCATTGGAGGCTGGATTTAGCGCAGTTGGTTAAGCTGAGCGATAATAAATGTAGTTAAGCTATGTCAAGACAGGTTTGTCTTGAATTGGTGACCACATTGGAAGACCGATTGTTGACAGTTTTCAAAGAAAAATCCCCTTGGTCCCCAGAGCAAAGGTTCAATGTACGCATTTCAACAGAATAGAACCAACCAGTCAGCCGAATTCCAACCAGCATGAGAATCTCAGCTACACTCGTTTCAGCATAAACGGTAATTAATAAGCACGACACGTGTTAAAGTATAAGCAAACCAGTGAAAATTATGATTTATCGTCCGTTTCCTCATACGAGGATAATGTCAGGGACGTCACACATAAACATATGACGTTCCTGACATAATCATTGGATGAGGAAACGGACGTTAAACCTTTATTTTTATTACATGTATAAAAATTTTATATTTATGTAAAAAATAATATATACATATATATATATACATATATATATATATATATATATATATATATATATATATATATATATATATATATATATAGGTTATATATATACATGTATACAAGTAGGCCTATGCATATATATAATTTATATATATTAACATGTATATATATATAATATATATATATATAATATATACGTGTATATACACACACACATATGTATATATATACACATATATATATACAGGCCTATATATATATATAGAATTTATATATAAATATATATATATATATATATATATATATATATATATAAGCAGAGAGAGTATAGCTGCGAGCACTTTGACTACTTGACGACGAGTGCGGAGCTCTTGCTTCAACAGATGAGATGAGCGCAGAACTGTTAGAGAGAGAGAGAGAGGGAGAGAGAGAGAGTGAAAGAGAGAGAGAGAGAGAGAGAGAAAGAGAGAGAGACAAAGAGAGAGAGAGAAAGTGAGAGCGACAGAGAGAGCTAGTGAGACGAAGAGAGAGAGAGAGAAAGGGAGAAAAATATAGAAATGGAGATATATAGATATCTTCAGTGCACTGCCAAGTGGCAGGTTCAAGGTACATATTCATACTCAAAGTCTGTTTTCTCGCTCCATAAGAGAACTCCTTAGATCAACAAGTTAATCCCTTCACAAAGTCTGTGCCTTATGACCTTATGTAACCTATAGCTTGGGAAAATATGGCTTCTGAGGTGATTACCCTTTGCCTTCTTCAGTTTGGTGGATTAATTAACATTTAATCCTGGGGGAAAATATTTCATGGTGAGGTGGGTCCCCTCTTGCCATCCTCAGCTCCTGCCTTTAGTCGCCTCTTACGTACACGCGGCTGATTGTTTGCGGTTGCCCAATTCTGCAGTGGTCCAACCACACCCGAGCACAACACGGGGAATATATACATGTATGTGTATATATATATAAATATATATATATATATATATATATATATATATATATTGAGATTGAGATTGTCTGAAAGAAATTTAAAAAGAGTAAGAGACATAGAAAATGAGAGACAGAGTGATGGAAACAGATCTACAGAGATGGATAGATAGATAAAGAGTGAAAGAGAGAGAGAGACAGAGAGATAGAGAGAGAGAAACAGAGATAGAGAGAGAGAGAGAGAGAAGAAGAAGAAGAAGAAGAAGAAGAAGAAGAAAGAGCTAAATGGTGGCAGGGAAAAAGCTAGAGAGAGAGAGACAGACAGACAGAGACAGAGACTGAGGATGATTGCAAATATATAGACATTTAAAATGTGTCTAAGTGGTGAGAGAAAAGAAAAAGGACTGAGAAGCAAAAAAAAACAAAAACCGTCTCAAAAACATTTCCTGAAAACAGAGCAGAGAATCTATCGAGCATTGAAGTCCGTTAGCCTCAAACCACTCGAGACGTTCTGGCCTCAGTCATTGTGTATTATCCTCATCTCCTACTCTCCACATCCACCCGTTACCCGTTTACAACCATTGCAAACATTGAATTAATCGAGGTTGTCCTCTTCTATATTTTCTGACGTAAATTATTCAACAATTTTAGTACTTTTAGGCTTCAATAAAAACATTATCTGAAAGAAATAATTTTTTTAGGAAAATCTGCAGTACACTACAATTTATCTCAAAATTATTAACATATGTACTCAGTTTACCCTATCAAATGATATCTCAAAGTCTATGAAGCATATAAAAGCCTCATATAAAAACATATAAAAGCTACAATCACATTTGACTCGCACTTCTAATACGCTATAGTTGCTCTTGTATTGAATATTTCTGTCTATAGAAGCTATTTTTAGACTAATATCATCGCGTTAATTCCTCAATGATGAGATAATGTTACACTGTCAAACTCTCACGTCTCCGCATGTGTACTGTAATGTATGTATATGACGTTCTCATTACCAATATTACATTGTAATCACTCTCTCGCCTCTAACTCACTCTCTCACTCTCTCACTTTCTCACTCTCTCTCCCTCTCTCTCTCTCCCTCTCACTCACTCACTCACTCACTCTCTCTCTCTCTCTCTCTCTCTCACTCTCTCACTCTGTCACTTTCTCACTCTCTCTCTCCCCTCTCTCTCTCCCTCTCACTCACTCACTCACTAACTCACTTTCTCTCTCTCTCACTCTCTCTCTCTCACTCTCTCTCTCTTTCTTTCACTCTCTCTCTCACTTCTCACTCTTTCTCTCTCTCTCTCTCTCTCTCTCTTTCGCTCTCTCTCTCTCTCTCTCTCATTCTCTCTCACTCTCTCACTCACTTTCTCACTCACTCACTCCCTAACTCACTCACTCACTCCCTAACTCACTCACTCACTCTCTCTATTTGAGCAATCTATTTCTAGCATACAGTGGTCTAGCCGCTTCCGTAGAGAATTTGATAACCGAGGTATAATCTAACCTACTTTAAACTTCGTTAATAATAATAATAATAATAATAATAATAATAATAATAAAGGTTTAACGTCCGTTTCCTCATCCAAGGATGATGTCAGGGACGTCCCCACAGCACACATCACTACAGATCGATTCACCCAGATCTGCTAAAGAAATGTGCTGAGAAGAAGTAAGGTCCTAAAATGGAAGCCGATCAGGTGATCAAAAAATTGGCAGGATAGATAGCGTAAGTCTCTGTTGGGAAAACGATATAGTATTAAAGTTACTATTTTACATGTTTATAGAGATAATAAAATATGATATTGCATTGAATAGTACGGGAATATACTGTATTATTTTGACCTGTATTAAATCCTTTGCTTTACAGTTATATTTCACTAATAGTTGTCAGAAACAAATGGCATTTCAGCTGCTTTAAGCAAGACATCTCGAGGCTCAGACTAGTTGTCCACTGAGAGAAAACCGAGAAGTAGCAGAACAAAAAGCTGCTAGTAGATTCAATGGATGCAATGTCTGCAGCTTACAATGGGAAAATCAGGAAAAGAAAAGCAAAAACACTGAGAGGAAATAAAGAGTATGGAATATAGCTAAATGGTAGAATATGGCACGAGATGGAATCTCATGCGAAGCAGAATGGCTTTAGTTGTAAAATGTTAGTTTATACTACTGGCTGGAGCCAATGGCGACGTTGGTAAGATACTCGACCGCGGATCAGTATGTACGGGGTTCAAATCCTGGGCTCGCCCGTCACTGACATCGCTTTCAAGTGAGAAAACTGACTTTGGCCTTACCTTTTTTAGCTTTAGATTTTTACATGAAACGAGTAATATTAATATTTAGCAGTTTTAATTGGGACAAATGTCAGGGGGTATTGCACCCCACTCTTCAGGTGGGCTAGCAGAACCTGGAAGTAACTGTGACATGATTAGTTCACTTGTGCTCATTTCCTCTTCCTCACGTCGCCTCTGCTTCACCTGACAATCTCATATCATTAGCACCAGCCTATCCTCTCATTTCTCTCTTTCTACGGACACCCCCCCCCCCCCCAGTGTTCATACGCTACGCATCTTACAGGAAGCTCTTTGCGTCAGTTTTGTCTCTCGATGCGGGTAATTGGAGATGGGAGGACAGAGACAGGTTATCTAAAAGATGAAGCGTTTCAGAATTGTCGTTTCTATTTACCCCTTTTGATGTTTTCAGTGATTGATGTGATAGATGAATGAATGAATGAATTAATTAATTAATTAAGTAAGTAAGTAAGTAAGTAATGTCTTACCGCGCAAGATCATTGACGTTTTAGACAGCAAAAATGTACACATATCAGCAGTTTGTCCGTACAGTCAAGAATGGCAGCTCATTTACTAAGTACCAATCAAATTAATTCCATAGCAATGATTGTGATTATTAAACCATATTCTTTATTTGCAATCAATTAACAATCAATAAGAAAATAAATCAATAGTACACGATATAATTAATACCAATATTAGCTAATCACTCCAATTATTAAATCAGCATTCGTCAATGACAGTTCGTATTGCTTCATTGTACCTCTTGGTTGAGCCTGGAACAATGAAAGCATGGACATGCGTGGATTAACATGGAAGTAGCCTGACGAAATTGAGGCAGAGTTGAAGCAATCAACCCACAGGTTACATCTGTCATAAATCTATGCTCGAAGTGTTGGTTCAACGGGCTTCCCGCAACAATAAAATACAAATCATTGACGCCAGAAGTTCTGCTGCAGAAGCGACATTTAAAACTGGACATGAAATGAAATCTATTACTATATACATGTATAGTAATTATTTTTACTATATATGACTATATTTCAATATGTGATGTCTCTTTTCTACAGGTTGTTACGTAACTGGTAGAAGACTTGCATTATATGTAATATGTCTTATTCGAATCTTAGCCTGATATTGTCTGGTTCTCAAAGTTTCCGTGTTGTGTCCGGGATGTTTGAAGAATGGAGCAAACGGTGACTTCACGAGCGCACGTGTCGTAGAAGGCGACTGAAGCACTAAGATACAAACCAACTTCAGAAAGGGCATTCGGTTGGCGAGCGTCTAGGCTACAGAAATGACTTTTAAAAATTAAAAAAGCGAATGGAAGATACAGTAGGGGATTGGCTGATGATATGGTGTGGGATACAGAGGAGTGGAGACGGTCTATTCTTATCCCGACCCTGGTTAAACTGGGAAGATGATGATTATGTATGATACTGAAAGTATATAACCCGTAGCACTAAACACTGACGTTAAACATCAATTTAGTCCTATCTTACTAGCTGCATGTGTATCGTTACCACTGAGTCACCGATAGTTAAGCTGTCCAATGTGTCTACATCTTCATCTGTATTGCACTATCTAATCCCACGACACTTTCAATGGAAGCCCGCCAACAAGGTTTTTCTGGACTTCAAACCAAAAATCGATCGACCCCCCCCCCCCTCCCAATCACCTATCTCTCTGAGATCATACCCTTCCCTTACCCACAAATCTTACAGTACAGCTCTGGGAGAAATCTTTTACTAACAAGAAAATAAGAACTTATGTTTTTATGAACTTATGATCGACTATTTCATAAAATAACTTTACATGTATAATTTAACTTTAATTAATTAAAATTAAATTAAATAAATCTTCTTTATTAATTACATTTGAAATTAGCCAATTCGATTAGTTAATTAATTAAAATTAAAGTTAATTAATATTAGCAATTAATTTCTTTTAAAATTATTACTGAATTGCTAGTTACAATTAGTGACAAATAGACAAGAGAAAGAAGAACTATCGGCTTTTGCGAAGCTTCAACAAAGAAGTTTACAAATTCTGCTGGTCAAGAGCCACCCTTTGTTGGTCAAGTGCACTAAAATCAAGTCCAATCTTCTCACACTGCAGACTCTAAGCGACCAATGTATAGCGAAAGATTGTGACGGAGTTTGAAATCCTGTCGCGTAAACAAGCTAAGTTAAAGCTAAGGTTAACGTCAGCCTCCTCACTCGAAAGCGATGTCAGTGACAGGCGAGTCCAGGATTTGAACCCCGAACACACTGATCCGCGGTCGAGTATCTTACCGACTTTGCCACTGGCTCCAGCCAGTGATCGTCCAAGGCATGGATTCAGTCAAAGACTTCTCAACGATGTTCCACCAACATCATTGGTTGGAGCCAGTGGCGATGTCGGTAAGATATTCGACCCCGGATCAGTTTGTGCGGGTTCAAATTTTGGTCTCCAACGTCACTGACATCGCTTTCGAGTGGGGAAACTGAGGTTAACATTTCCCCGATGTTCATTCGTTTTGTTCCTTCTATGCCTCATAAATGCCCACTAATTTGTTTCCAGAAGTTTGTTTATGATTGATTATTCTGCAGTGCTTTAAAGAACACCACGACAATAGAAAGTCTTCATTTTCAGCATCTTCTTCTTCTTCATCGTCGTCATGATGATAATCATCATCATCATCATCATCATCATCATCATCATCGTCATCGTCATCATCATCATTGTCATCGTCATCGTCGTCATCGTCGTCGTCGTCGTCATCATCATCATCATCATCATCATCATCATCATCATCGGTCATCATCACTACCATGAGGCTGAAAGCAGCAGGTGTCTGAGGGGAGTAGCCTGTATCAGACGGCAGGTCCCAGGGTGTCAGCCAGTAGGGTGCATTGGTAGGTGCTCTCTAATGTTATTTATACAGCGCGCTCTGGTGGTCGCGTCCTCTACTGAGCATTCTATTAGAGGCTGGATCTAATTCAATTTAACTGCATCACCAGCTGATCTCTCTACAAACACACGTCTCTCTCTTTCTCTCTCTCTCTAACTCTCTCTCTCTCTCTCTCTTTAACTGTCTCACATACACACACTCTCTTTCTTTCTCTCTCTCTCTCTCTCTCTCTCTCTCTCTTTCTTCCTCACTATCTCTCTCTCTCTCTCTCTCTCTCACTGTTTCACATACACACACACTCTCTTTCTCTCTCTCTCTCTCTCTCTCTCTTTCTTCCTCACTGTCTCACTCTCTCTCTCTCTCTTTCTCTCTCTTCCTCACTGTCACACACACATATACTCTCTCTCACTCTCTTTCACACTCATGTGTAAGAAGTAAATGGACGAGTGCTTGGAAGATATGTTCTAACAACATTTAATATTAATAATACTTAATAGGGCCTACTAATCACACTTCGTCACTGGCTGTATGCTACTCGACTGCTGATCAGTAGGTGCCTCAAATCCTAGGCTCGTCCGTCACTAAAATCGCTTTCGGGTGAGGAAAGTGACGTTAACTTTAGCTTTACCAACTTTTTAATGCAGGCCTGCCAACCTTTTACTGATGATGCTACAATCCAGAAAATGGGTTTGTTAAACCCTGACCTCAAAGCTAAACTAATTTAAGATATAAAATCTAGGTCTGGTTATGACTTTACATAAGATACTATTAGATATTAATTTTTATTAATTAGATATTAATTAGACACTATTAGGTATAAAAGATACTATTATGCTCATTTCACAAATTTCCTCTCTCTGACTGAATTAGTCTGGTGCCGAGAAGTAAAGTCTCTCTGCAGTATCGACTGAACATAAATAAATGAAATGGTGGGGCAGTGTAACAGCTCGGATCACTGGCTCGCTCTAGTGCAGAACTATAAACAACGATTGATGACTGATTCAGGCCCATAGTGCCTATATACTTTGGAGTGATTATCTGGATTTTGGAATTTGCACCGTTTTTGGACCTTCTTTTTGCTCGCTGGCTTGATATTGTCTCAATAGTGCTCGATGTTGCCATTGATGGCTGTAGCACTCTAATTGTTGTTGTTGTTATTATCAGTGAGATAGTCCAATAGCGCCTATATACTCCCCTATCAGTGAGATAGTCCAATAGCGCCTATATACTCCCCTATCAGTGAGGTAGTCCAATAGTGCCTATATACTCCCCTATCAGTGAGATAGTCCAATAGCGCCTATATACTCCCCTATCAGTGAGGTAGTCCAATAGTGCCTATATACTCCCCTATCAGTGAGATAGTCCAATAGCGCCTACATACTCCCCTATCAGTGAGATAGTCCAATAGTGCCTATATACTCCCCTGTCAGTGAGGTAGTCCAATAGTGCCTATATACTCCCCTATCAGTGAGATAGTCCAATAGTTCCTATACTCCCCTATCAGTGAGATAGCCCAATAGTGCCTATATACTCTCCTACAGTGATATAATCAAATAGTGCCTATAGTCCACAAGTGAGCAAAATCCATTACTGACTGATGACTAATTTAGTTTAGTTCTAAACGGGGTAGTTAAGTGCGACCAGCAAATGAAATTATGTTGAGAGTCTGAGGAACAATTACAATTGGTAACGCTGTTAGTTTAGCAATGGTGCCATCACTGATTCGATCATCTGATAATTTGAGAATAGCTATTATTTGCTAGTACCAAACATAGCAACAGTTAGAGTGCTACTGTCGTCCATGAGTACCTATTCTCTCGATTCATATAATTACGTTTGAAAGGTTAAAGCTGATGTTTAATTCCTCTCATAATGATCTCTTCTCTCTTAGTGCACTGCCTACAGGCAGGTCCATGGTATACAACGCCTCCACTCATCTTCAACTTTAGTCTTTCTCTTCATGTTCACATACGAGTGGATCTTTAAATTATTTATAACATTTCTTTTGATACACCATTATTTTGAGGGGACTCTGCTCGAGGTGGGCCCCCTATGCCTTCTTCAGCTAAAAAGGTTGGTTTGGTCAGGCTATGACCGCTATTTTAGCAATTTTAATTATTATTTTCAAGCTTATTTTTTATTTATAAGTTTAGAGTTTTATTTACTAAATACCATCATTGTTAATTTTTTCTTTGGGTTAGGCCATTATCTTTTTCTGATTCCAGCATATTACCTAAATATTTAGTAATTTTCCATTTGCACATATCAGTTGTATTTGGTATAATTACGTTCTCTATTCTATCTATGTTTATTTTTAGATCTCTCTTTATTAATCTGTTTTCTACATGTTCTATTAGTCGGATTTTTTCCGAAAAATAATCCCTCCTATATCTTCAGCTTGCTGATCTATTGTTTCTATATTTATTTTTTCCAAAGATCTTTAAAATAAAGTGTTTTTCTTTATTCTATGATTTTCTCACTTGTTTTGTCCCAATATGATCCTGTATTTCTTTAGGTATAATATCTTTATTTGATTTTATTGCTATTTGCTAGATATAAAGCAATGTAGCAATCCCTGTAGTAATCAGCAATCATTAATGGTTGCTAATCACTATGGGATTATAGCAGTTCTGGGCTTCTGGCAACTTCCAGAAAATTCAGACTAATTAATGAGGTTGTTGTTGTCAACAACAGAGTGTAGATGGTAACACTGGTGACAGCTGAGTCACTGCCCATGGAATGCTGTGTTTAGTATTGAGAAGTTTCTCGTATCTTCTTAAATATTCCAGTCAATTCTTCGATCAATTCGCCTAATTCATCTGTGCCTAATCCTATATTTACTTCCTGTCGTTAGGCGTCAGTCGTCACTAGTCAATCGATCCCATCAACTCGTAACTGAACGTTTAGCGAGAGATCGCACTAAAGTAACGGCATGGAAAGATTTTATTGTTAGATTAGCGGCCGCCTCACGTGTCCATAACGATACGGTTTATTTATTTGACGAATAGTTGCCGGAGATAGGGTATTTCTCTCAATCTTTAATTTTCTCTTGGTGTATAAATAAAAATGGCGTCATAGGATGGGTTTACTATAATTTATGTACATTTCATTTCTATTTTATTAATTTTACCGGCATTAAGTTTTAGTTGACATAATTTTATATTTTAACCGGAATTTTAGATTCATAATGAAAGTGAAATAGAAATGATGACCTTAGATGGAATAATAAAGTAATATTGTATGAATTTATGCGAAATTTCGCCTAATCCTAGATAATTATCGATAAAATATAAGTTTATTGTTATTTGTTTACGACATCACATGACATGCTCTCTGTTAGGGTTTGACCTCGGATTATCTATAACGGTTAGATAGACCCTCGGGCTATTCTGTGAAAAACGTGCTAAGCATGGTAGTACTGGGTAGTGATTAATTCTAGCTAAATTTTAAGAAAAAATGACAAAAGTTATTTAAATTTGATTGTTCAGATTGGTGGCCTTGTCCTTGAATTAGATCTACAGTTTCTGAACCATGGTCCACTGATCAGAAATTATAGATTTCTATTTGAAATAGAATGGTCTATTTAGTTTAGCATTTAATTTAAGACTGAAAGTATTAGATCTCTTGAGTCCATTTTCT
Source organism: Enchytraeus crypticus (assembly GCA_905160935.1). Taxonomy (NCBI): domain Eukaryota; kingdom Metazoa; phylum Annelida; class Clitellata; order Enchytraeida; family Enchytraeidae; genus Enchytraeus; species Enchytraeus crypticus. The sequence goes on from CAJHZI010000428.1 coordinate 265,628, forward strand.
CTCTACCCTAGTAGGTTTATTGCATCTTTTTTGCATACAATCAACAATAAAATTTTGAACCACTGGCGGTATCAAAACTTTAATGTGTACAACAATTTTCCTTTGAGTTTATTTTTACATTTTCCTAAACGATTGATATATTCTTTAAAATGTGTTTAATGTGACTTGAGATATAGAAATATATTCTATTTTTAGATTCATAGAACTTTCTAGAATTTTCTCTAGAGCTATATAAGCAGACACTCTTATAAGAGCATCAGTATTTCTACAAACTCTTCGAGACAGTATCGATTGTTGGCTTATTGTGTAAGATAAGCTGTAGGTTCATTTTACTGCTGTGCATGCAGTAGTTATTCTAATTCTTCTTAGGCTATTACACATATTTATTGAAGATGTCGGTGATAGGAATTGATATAGGCTACCAGACTTGCTATGTCGCTGTGGCGCGACAAGGAGGCATCGAGACAATAGACAACGAGTGTAGTGCTCGGTGCACCCCGTGAGTATTGTGCTTCTTGTCGACGTAGTGAAGTTGTTGATTTACATTTAGATAGATTTTACTCTGAATACTATCATCATCATCTTCTTCCCTTGAATCCCAGTTTAGCTAGGGTCGGGATACGAATAGAATGTCTCAAATCCTCTCTGTCCAACATCATATCATCAGTCAATCCCCTATTTGATATTTTTTCATTCATTCAAATTTGTGTAACAGTTCTGGAGCCTAGATGCTCGCCAGTCGAATCCCATTTCCGACGTCGGTATGGATTTTACTCTGAATACTAACAAATTCTGATAAATTTAATGTGATTAAATAAAGTAATAATGTCATTTAATAGAAAGGTTTTAACTTTGAATATCTGAAAATATAAATTACTGAAATGATTTCATGAGATTGGCACTTTGCACATGGAGGTACAATTAGTTACCTCGGTTTAAATTCTACTATTGATGACTTAAATTTTCTCCTCTATCAAGAAGCTTAATTAATTTAACCCGTTGCCTCCTCTAGCTTAAACCTGAATTAATTTAACCTGTTGCCTCCTCTATTATAAAGCTGAATTAGTTTAACCTGGGCTGTATTCACTGCTCGCTGCAAGAGGCTCTAGAGTTGCTGTGATGTCTGTACAGGAACTGTGTGTCTATGGGTGAGAAGAACCGTCTCATCGGTACAGCCGCCAAGAATCAGATAATCACAAATCTAAAGAACACGATATGGGGGTGGAAGCAGTTGATTGGTAGGAAGTACCGAGATCCTGCTATACAGGAAGATCTCAGTTCATTGCCTGTTGAAGTCGTTGAGAATCCTGACGGTGGTATCGGCATTAGGGTTAGCATAGACTCCGTTCCTATTCTGTATTCTTGAACTTTGCTGTAGTGTAGTACTTGTGAGCTGATGCTTCTGAAATGTTCTAGTAGAATTCAGTTTTTAAACTGATGATTCAAAATTAAATGAAATATTGTGAATGCTGTGCACTTTATGTTATCTGGATAAATTACGATGAATTTACAACAGGAATGGTCAAATGTTCTGAGAATATTTAGTGAACATAGTTTAGTCGCCTAGCTTTTTTGTCTTTTATACCTGGTACTTTAATACTTGTTTCAGGGGCTTTAGATGCTAGTATATTTGGCTAACTTTCAAGTTCTTTGTTTTTTTCTTGGTTTTAATCTTCATTTATACAAATGTCGGCTGAACTGATAGCATCCTGCTTTGAATGTTATTTTTAAGCCGCTATCCTAGCAGTATATAGAATATAATAGAATATAAAATGTTTATTTTTCAGCAAAGACACAAAATATGTGATGTGTGTATGTCTGTGAGGCAGGTCTCATATCTGGGTGAGCGACACACTTTTACACCTGAGCAGGTCAACGCCATGATGCTGACCAAGTTAAAAGACATTGCAGAGGTCGCCCTGAAGGCCAAGGTCGTCGACTGTGTTATCAACGTAAGTGTTAGAATTGAGTCTTGTTTGATCTGAACTATTTAAGAATTTAAATAAGTTAAAAACTTCGTGAGATTCCTAAGAGGTGGCTTACTTAGATATGAAGTGAAGGAGAGTCTTGTTTGATCTTAGCCATTTAAGAATTTAGATACATTAAAAACTGCATGGGTTCTTAGGGGGCGACTAACTTAGATGAAGTGAAGGAGAATTTTGTTGTGTTATGAATTCTGTACCGGAAACACTATATGTCGTTCAAATAAATTGTGTAACTTTAAGCAATAGGACTTGTGACGTGGATGGCGACTGTATGTGTAGATTGAGATCAACTGTTAGACTCTCAAGATGACTTAATGATAGCCGCAATCTTTTGCAGTGTTGCTCACGCTCTGTTTGACGAATGCACTAAATGATATTCTCGACAATGCGGACATTAAATGCTTAAATAGTTCACTCTGTAGAACAGTACTTAGTTTCGTGGAATTTTCAATGGCTGACTGTTTTTCATTGCACTACGAGCTGATCAGAAAACGAAATCTCTTATCGGCACTATCAGATCATAACTGATGATCTCTACAACAACAACAATTAGAGTTCTACAGTCATCAATGACAACATCGAGCACTATTGAGACTAAATCATGCCGACGAGCAAAAAGAAGGTCCAAAAACGGTGCAAATTCCAAAATCCAGAAATTCAGTCCAAAGTAAACTCTATTCACCATGTTGTGCTCAGGTGCCGTGCTACTTCACTAACGTACAGCGGCGCGCTCTGTTAGACGCTGCACAGGTCGTTGGGCTGAATGTGCTGCGTCTGATGAACGACACTGCCGCCACGGCTCTCAACTACGGCATCTACAAGCAGGACCTGCCTGCCCCTGAGGAGAAACCTCGCAACGTTGTGTTTGTAGACATGGGCCACTCTGACACACAGCTCAGCGTCTGCGCGTTCAACAAGGGTAAACTAACGGTTAGTGTCCTGTGAGGCGCTAGTTCTAGTGTTCTAGTCGCCTGTGAGGCTAGTTCTAGTGTTCTAGTGTTAGACGTTCCTGATGTCATCCTTGTGTGAGGAAACAGATGTTGAACCTTTGTTATTATTATTTCTTCTTCATTGCACTGCTAAGTGGCAGGTTCTAGGTACATATTCATACTCAAAGTCTGCTTTCTCTATTATTATTTATTATGTTGTAATTCTTCAGCAGTAGTGCAGGTACTTCTGCTACAGTTTCTTAGCATTACATTATTGTTGTAATGTGATCATTACATTGAGATCGACACATGCTGCAGTGAAATGATCATCTGTCATGTATGGTAAAAAAAAAACAGAGCTTATCACAATAACTCTTGACCATCTTTTAGCTTTCTTATTTACTGAAGATGGTAGCCCAAGACTTGCAGATCGTTTAAATACCAGTCATTGAATGATTGATTGATTGATTGATTGACTGCAGGTGATAGCCACGGCCCACGACGCTCACCTCGGTGGTCTAACGTTTGACCGGCTGATCGCGGATCATTTCTGCGAGGAGTTCAAGGCCCGCTACAAGATAGATGCAGCTTCGGTGCCCAAGGCTTACCTGCGACTGCTGCAGGAGTGCGAGCGAATGAAGAAGCTGATGAGCGCTAACTCGATGGAGCTGCCGTTCAGCATGGAGTGCTTCATGGACGACAAGGACGTCTCAGCTGTCATAGGCAGAGCTACGATGGAGAAACTTGCTGAGTCCGTTCTGAAGCGTCTGGAGCAGCTGATGAAGTCACTGCTCGAGTCCAGCAGTGAGTGTGGTTGTTGTTGTTGTTGTTGTTATTGAGATTGTGACGTCCCTGACATTGCCTTATGGCGAGGAACCGGACGTTAAATTCTTATTGATTGATGGATTGATTGTAGCGCTTAAGCAACGGAGCTTGTCTGCGATACACAATACATTAACAATAGTGCGCAATGAGCCATTGCCTGCTCTCCTAGCCAGAGATCAGTTTAAATAAGTTATATACTATTGAGATAACTGATTGCTTGTCTTCTGATCTTTCATTAATTGTAGTTGAAGATTCAGTTGCACCCTCGGTCTGTATGTAAGTATGTATGTGTGTATGTATGTGTGTACATATGTATGTATGTGTGTATGGATGTGTATACATATGTGTGTATGTGTGTGTGTACATATGTATGTGTGTTGTAGAGCTGAAGCCTGACGACATCTACTCTGTGGAGATGTATGTGTGTGTGTGTATATATACGTACGTATGTGTGTACGTATGTATGTGCATATGTGTCTATGTATATGTGTATGTGTATGTTGTAGAGCTGAAGCCGGATGACATCTACTCTGTGGAGATAGTGGGCGGGTCCAGCAGGATCCCGGCTGTCAAGGAACTCGTCAAGAAGGTCTACGGCAAGGACGTGAGCACGACACTGAACGGAGATGAGGCCGTGGCACGAGGCTGTGCTCTACAGGTCTGCACTACTGGCTAATAGCATCGTCTAATTATAGGCTAATTGCAATATAATATAATTGCTGGCTGAAGCCAGTGGCGATGTCAGTAAGATACTCGACCGCAGATCAGTAGGTGCTGGTTCAAATCCTGGTCTCATCCGTCATTGACATCGCTTTTGAGTGAGGAAACTGACGTTAACCTTATCTTTACCAGCTTTTCTAACTGCTATAAAATCATTTAGATTAAAACATTTTTCTCAAGTGGAGTGGATTGGGACTAGTGTGCTACCTTATTTTCCACGTACCTACGATTGCAAGTATTGCTTGCACACATCGGTGCGCAGAAGTGCATACTGCTACTACTACTTAGATTAATTTAGCTAAAATTGAATAATGACTTGTGCTACTGTTTCATCGGCCCACTTTGCTCTACTCCTTCTATCTGGAGCCTTTTTAATTTATTTTTGCCTTTATTGTTGTCTTATCTTAAATCAGTGCTCAATTGATTTTAGTGTTTTACGATAGAAGTACTCCCATACTTTATCTGACACTGCTAGATATTATCTCAGATGAAGTTAGTTCTAGTTGATGTCGTGGCTGTTATTTGTTGATATTATCTCGTATGAAGTTAGTGCTAGTTAATGTCATGGATGTTATTTGTTGATATTATCTCGTATGTTTTTAGTACAGTTACTGTCATAGATGTTATTTGTGTTAGATATTATCATGGTTGTTGTCAGGGGCTGGATGCTGTCATGGATGTTATCGGTGTTAGATGTTATCATGGATGTTGTTGGGGAGCTAGATGCTGTCATGGATGTTATCATGGACGATGATGTTGTTGTTGTTGCTGCAGTGCGCCATACTGTCGCCTAGCTTCAGGGTGAGGGACTTCACAGTGCAGGACGCCCAGCCCTACCCCATATTGCTCAGCTGGCAGGGCGGGATAGACGCTGATGAGGGCAACCACATGGAGATTTGCACGAGGTTCCACAATTTTCCCTTCCTCAAGCAGCTCACGTTCTATCGCAAGGAGAGGTTTGAGCTTGAGGCCAGGTACAACTCTCCAGACATTCCTCCAGCCAACTCTGCCATCGGTGAGTGCTTCAATCCTCGCGTCTGAGCTTGTTGTTAGGCTCTGAAGTTGATATTCAGTCTAAATGGAGTTTGATTCTGAATTCCTAATTTGATCGACTTGTGATTTTGTACCGATTCTCTTACGATTTGCATCATATTATTTGTATTTTGCCATGAAGTGAACAGTTTACTAAACAGCCATGTTTGCCTGTCGAAGCTTGTTGAGAGTTAATGAAGTCATCGTAAAATGAAGTCAAGTGTAGTAGAATAGTTAAGTCTTTAGAAATATAGGCCTAGTCACGTAGCTAATGGCTGGGACATTGATATGGTCTTATCACTGTTTTTATATACCGCACGCTTCTCTGCGAGCTAATATTCAAACTTTTAAACTCTTGATTGAATTCAACAATTCAAACTTTCGCTATCTTCTCATCTAACATTCCAAATCTCATTCTTTGTGTGATAGAACTTCTGCTTATAGTCATTCAGCTGCACATCATCTTCAGATACGTCCTCATATCAACCATTCACTGCGAGCTAATATTCACATTTTCAAACTCACTTCAATTCAAACTTTATCTTCATTTCAAACAAATCAAAGTTTCGCCATCTTCTCATCTAACAATCTAAATCATACTCGTGGCACTCTAGTCATTCAGCCGCACATCATCTTCTGCTACGTAATGATATCCCAGCTCATATCGTCCTCTCAGCTGTAGCGCATGAACTCTAATGTCAAATCATTTGACTGTTTGTCAGGAACGTTCGTGGTGGACAAGGTCGTGCCGCAGCCCACCGGTGAGAGCTCCAAGGTCAAGGTCAAGGTTCGCATCAACCTGCACGGCATCTTCAGCGTGTCCAGCGCCTCAATGACCGAGAAGATTGAGCTGACCGAGACGGAGGAGCAACAACAACAACAGCAGCCGATGGAGGTGGACGGAGTGACGGAGAACGGAGTGGAGGAGAAGAGTGGAAAGAAGGGTGGTAAGAAACAGAAGGGTGGTAACAAGGGTGCCCCCCCAGGGCCTGCTGATAAGGGTGGGGAGGAGAGCACAGCTGTGAACAATGAGGAGGGGTCCCGAGATGAGAATGGTGATGGAAAGGAGGGAGATCAAGAGGTATGCACTGGACTGTTTGTTTATTCTAGCACTATCATGTAGCTTTGTACTAAATCTATACTATAAACTAGCTAATATAATATAAAATAGCCATGCTTTGTACTAAATCTAAACTATAAGCTAGTTAATATAATATAAAATAGCCCTGCTTTGTACTAAATCTATACTATAAAACAATAAACTAATACAACACAAAACAGCCATACTTTGAGGCATATGTACATCTCTATATTGACTTGCGTGCTTTTTAAAATATAAATGCTTCATAATTACGCAATTAAAGCATTACTTGGTAATGACTACGTACTAAAGCTGGTGACTAAATATATGATAATACTTTGAAGCAAAGCTGTTGACTAAATATATAATAATACTGTGAAGCAAAGCTGTTGACTAAATATATAATAATACTGTGAAGCAAAGCTGTTGACTAAATATATAATAATACTGTGAAGCAAAGCTGTTGACTAAATATATAATAATACTGTGAAGCAAAGCTGTTGACTAAATATATAATAATACTGTGAAGCAAAGCTGTTGACTAAATATATAATAATACTGTGAAGCAAAGCTGTTGACTAAATATATAATAATACTTTGAAGAAAATTATCACTTGCGCAAATATATGCAAATATATTTGAGACTAATTTTTTATTAAACTTCGTGACTTCAGTGCTGTGCAGTCTCCGTGCAGCTTCAGTGCAGTCTTGCTGAAGCATCATTTGCGGTCTCGAAGACCGAACACCGGCAATGACACCGCTATAGAAATTGTGGGAGGTTATTATTATTATCATCAGCACTACCTTTCTGTGGGATGGGCGACGATGAAGACAATTCTATGGAGATTGTGTCTGTGTGGAGCGCGGCCTAAGTGCCCTGTGTGGGATTTAAATCAAACATTTACTGCATGTGATAAAAGTGCTGAACAGTTCAAACACTGCAGATCAGTTACTGGGCTAAGTTATAGTGACACTATTGATTGATTGATTGATTGATTGATTGATTGATTGGAAGGAGGGAGCGAATGAAGACAAGAAGCAGGCGGCTAAGAAGCCCAAGCTGAAGGTGATTGATCTACCGGTAGAGCAGCGGGTGCCGAGGATGAGCAAAGAGGAGCTGAATCGTCTGATGGAGAAAGAGGTCAGGCACCGATGTGTTGTTGTGGCTTGTATCATCTTAACTCAACTATAGTCTGCTAATGTCGCTATTTATAGTAATATTTAGCAGCTTGACTTTATGACTCAGTTTTCTGCAACAGGTTTCTGTTGTGAAGGTATTATGTTTTTCGTGTAGACTGACTGCTGTCGTGATGTCGGAACCTTGAGAAGCATTCTGAGGATTTAAGTTGTCTCTAGCTGTATACTTTGTGATGTATACAAAATATTCAGTGATGTATTCTTCTATTAGTCAAACAGGCAAATTTATGCTTGCTTTACGTATGCTTGATCTATCACCAGTGATTGATTAATTGATTGATTGACTGACTGACTGACTGATGTAGGGTGAGATAACAATGAAGGACAAGCAGGAGAAGGAGAGGATGGACGCTAAGAATGCTGTGGAGGAGTACTTGTATGAGATGAGGATGAAGATGATTGATTGATTGATTGATTGATTGATTGATTGATTGACTGATGTAGGGGGAGATGATAATGCAGGACAAGCAGGAGAAGGAGAGGATGGACGCTAAGAACGCTGTGGAGGAGTACGTGTATGAGATGAGGATGAAGATCAGTGAGGACATGGAACAGTACATGCTGGAAAAGGTTTCTACTCGCCCTCGTCTCTATGTCAACCTAGCATAGGGCATCTACGCCCATATTATTATTATTGTATTGTACTATTATTAGTGTTGTTCTATAGAAACTTTCTTTTAAAAATTTGATTATGAAATAGCAAATTTGTCACAGTGTAACGCTATAATTACTCATTTCACCATCATCATCTTCCCTTAAATCCCAGCTTAACCAGGGTCGGGATACGAATTACTCATTTAATTTAATTAAATAATGTAGAATAACAATAATAACAAATAAAGTGTTATTGTTGTCAATGATAATAGCAAGCACTATTGAAACAAATCCAAATTGGTGAGCAAAGAGGGTCCAAAAATGGTGCAAATTCTAACATTCAGAAAATTGGTATAATGAAAAAGGAATTAAAGAAAAGGAGGTTTGCTTTGCTGGTCGCAACTCATGGACACTGAATGGAAAAGAGAGATGGAAGAGGTGGGTCTTCAGCTGCGTATGAAACTGCTCATATTAAAGCAAAGACCGAGGTGATGCAAACGAAGACTTCCCTTCGGAAATTGAAAAAGAATTGGGAAGTAGACAGAGGAGAATTCCAGATCTGCGGGTGCAGCATGCTGGAAATAACGATTTTAGCTACACTTGTACACGAGACACTGTATGATGTATTGCTGTGTATTGTGTTGCTGATGATGATGATGATGACGATGATGATGATGACGTGGATGATGATGATGATGACGCTGATGATGTACTGCTGTGTAGGACAGGACAGAGTTTCTCTCAGAGCTGGAGGCGACAGCTAACTGGCTGTATGAGGACGGAGAAGATCTACAGCGCCAGGCCTACGTAGAGCGGCTCTCTGCTCTCAGGGTCTCTTGCTCTTCTCTCTCTCTACATCTGTCAACTATCTGTCAATAATATTAATCATCATCATCATCTTCCCTTAAATCCCAGTTTAACCAGGGTCGGGATACGAATAGACTTTCCAGTTCTCCCTGTCCCACACCTTATCATCAGTCAATCCCCTATTATCAGTCAATAATATTAATAATAATAGTAATAAAGGTTTAACGTCCATTTCCTCATCCAGTGATGATGTCAGGGACGTCAATCAATCAATAAGAATTTAACGACCGCTTCCTCGTCATAAAGCATTATCAGGGACGTCAGTAACTATAGGTCGATATCTAACTGAAAGATTCGTGTCATAGCTTGATGTTAATATGCTCTGTTAAGAACATTGATGACTTAGTAACTTTGGATTTAGCTGTAGGAGCGTGTAGGTCTAGAGATGACTGTGCCGGACACTGCTTTATTAACTGGACATTTAGAAATATCACCAGTAGCATTAGATCAGTGCCAGTAACACTACTGCTTAAATATGCTTACATTATAAGTTGTCTTGTTTGTTTGATTGATTGATGGATTGTTTGATTGATTGGTTGATTGATATATAGCAGAAGCATGGAGAGACCATTGATTGATTGATTAATTGATTGATGAATAACAGAAATGCAGATGACCACTTATTGATTGATTAACTGATTGATTGATGTATAACAGAAGCAAGGTGGACCAGTGACTGAGAGGTACAGAGAGGCCATGGAGAGACCAGGCATGTTTGAACAGCTTGGCCAGACCATTCAACTCATGACCAAAGCCATCGATGCCTACGACAACAAGGTTAGTGCAACAAATGCTTCGAGTCAGATTCATAGAGTCATACAATTGTTTAATCGTCTGACGATGCTGAACAAATCTTAGATCTTGATAGTTTAATTTTCTTCCTGTTAATTGACAGATTTATTGATGGATAGACTAATAGGTTGAAAAATGGGGAATTGATGGATTTAATAGTAATAATAATAATAAAGGTTTAACATCCATTTCCTCATCCAAGGATGATGTAAGGGAAGTCCCCACAGCACACATCACTACAGATCAATTCACCCAGACCAATCTGCAAAAGAAATGTGCTGAGGATTTATTGATAGATGGATGGATTATTGGACTGATTGATGGATTTATTGATAGATGGATGGATTATTGGACTGATTGATGGATTTATTGATAGATGGATGGAATATTAGACTGATTGATGGATTTATTGATAGATGGATGGAATTATTGGACTGATGGATGGATTTATTGATAGATGAATGGATTATTGGACTGATTGATGGATTTACTGATTGATTATTGGACTGATTGATTAGGACGAGAAGTACGATCACCTGGACGCTGCAGACATGGAGCAGGTGAGAAAGGCGGTGCTAGAGAAGAGGGAGTGGTTTGAGAAACACATGAACCTGTTCAGTCAACACGAGCTCCACCTACCTCCACCTGTCACTGTGCTGCAGATAAAAGCTCAGAAAGAGGTCTGTCATACCGCTTCTATCTCTATCTCGTTCTCTCTCCTGTCTCTCCCACTGTCTCTCTCTCTCTCTCTCTCACTCCCTCTCCTGTCTGTCTCTATTTCTATATATCTCTCAATCTCTCTCTCACTCCCTCTCATGTCTGTCTCTATTAGTATCTCTCTCCTCTCTCTCTTAGCCTGTAGGTTTGGAACTCTGATAGTATTAAAAAAATACTTAATACATTTAGATTGCTTTTAGAGAGTTCTTTTAGTTTCATCCACAATCACTTTAGTTTCTGTTGTTCTGTTGTATGGACCTGTATATATGTCTGAAATAAGGTAGTTTGATTGATTGGATTTGATTATAGTTTGATGATAACGAATGAATAAGATCAACAAACGAATTGTTCTGTCACGAATGCAAATCTGTTGGTATATAGCAACTATGTTCATAGCATTCATAGTTTCTGGGTTGTCTCTGAATCCAATTAGTCAGTCATTGGGTTCACGAGGTTTACATTTAGCCTTATAAATTGTTTTCTGTTACTGGTCTTCTTCTTCATTGCACTGCCAAGTTGTAGGTTCAAGGTACATATTCATACTCAAAGTTGCTTTCTCGCTCTATAAGAGCACTTCCTAGATCAACAAGTTAATCCCTTCACAAAGTGTATGCCTTGTCCATCTTGGGCAAAAGTATGGCTTCTGAGGTGGTTTCCCGTTGCCTTCCTGTTACTAGTAATGAAAGTTAAATGCATGTGTGTTGTGTTTCAGTCGCTGATATCTAACTGTAGTCACATAATCAACAGACCTAAACCCAAGCCTAAGGTTGAGGCCCCGCCCCCCGAGGATAAGTCCAAGGAGGAGAGCACACCCAACGGGCCCAAGGCTGAGAATAGCGACGAGGCAATGGATGGAGTGCAGAAGCAGGACGGAGAGGCAGAAGGAAGCAAAGTGGATATGGACTTGGATTAACGGAATTGTCTATATGAAAAGAGTGCTTGTCTGTGTGTGTGTCTGTACATAATGGCTGTTTGTATGTTTGTGTGCTTGTATGTGCTGTTGTTCTGCACGGAGCCTTCGTGCACTGGCACTGGACACACAATGCTCTGCTCTCTCTGTGCTCTGATTGTTTGTTTTGTTGCTTTGCTTTCTCTGTGCTCTGATTGGTTGTTTTGTTGCTCTGCTCTCTCTGTGCTCTGATTGGTTGTTCTGCACGGAGCCTTCGTGCACTGGACTCACAGTGCTACTGGGCGGAGCGTATGCTCTCTGTGCTCTGATTGGTTGTTTTTTTGCTCTCTCTACTCTGTGCTCTGATTGGTTGTTTTTTTGCTCTCTCTACTCTGTGCTCTAATTGTTTGTTTTTTTTGCTCTCTCTACTCTGTGCTCTAATTGTTTGTTTTTTTGCTCTCTCTACTCTGTGCTCTGATTGGTTGTTTTGTTGTCAGCTGATGACATTGGCTCCTTATTTCAATGTCAATCACTCCTGGATGTGTATATTCGTTTGTGTGTGACTGTATGTATGTAGGGTGTGTGTGTGGTTGTATGCATGGTGGGTTTATAGCTGTAGTTCAGAGCTGTATCAACACGTATAGAACAGTTACACGCTGATATAGTTTAGATTTGCTGCTATAGTAACTTGTCTAGAGCCGGACTGATATATTATGATTTATCTGTTCTTATTGCTGTTGAACAAAATGCTTGTTTTCTTGAAGCAGTTTACGTCAGTTTCGACATCAGGCACACGGTCGTCTGCTGGCCTAGTGTCTATTGGTGCCTGCGTGAGGTTTTTGCCTCTGGAATGGCACCGCTGTCGTGAGATCTAGCTCTCCATTGTGTCGACAGCTGCTTGTGCTTTTGCTTCGTTCAACAGCCGTTTTGATTTGTAATTCAATTGCTGCCGAATTGCTGACTGTGTTGACTATCCGTTGGTTCAGTTTTTGGCTTGCTGATGTAGAGAATATGTTGGGTTTCTATGCTAAACAGTACACAGTGATCTCTATCATAGTCTCTAAAGAATCTATATAATTACACATATAGTTTGGTGGATATGCTCGAGTGTATAATATTTAGTTAGTGGATGCGGCTGGGTGATAAAAGCAAGATCCAAACCAGCGTCAGGAAGGGCATTCGGCTGGTGAGCGCCTAGGCTCCTGAAATTGCTACAAAGACTTACAACGAATGCAAAGCAGTCTATTCGTATCCTGACCCTGGTTAAACTAGGATTTAAAGGGAGGATAATGAAGAGATGTGGTTTGGTGTATCTACTTAATTAGATTTTGTAGTTATTTAGATAGATATATTTGCATGCATTTATTAAATAATTAGATATATGCCTGTAAATTGTATAAAACACAGAAGTGTATTACGATATAATTAGGCCTATGTATCTACAGTCAGTTCTATCGCACTACTCGATGTAATCCCTGCTTCTCACATTAAACCAACACGTTGATTAATTCAAAGTTACTAGAGGAAAAGTTGAACCATGAACGGTGCAAGTCCGGTCAGATCACAGGTTTGGTCTCTTTGTTTAGTTTTAATAAGTATTTTGGATTATTTGTCTACTGAGACATCTTCAGTTGTGTACGTTTAATTGGACATCTTTGTTTCTAAGATATTGTTTGTTTACTGGATGGAAGGTATAGACAGTTTGAGTAGATACATATAACCGGTTAGTTAGATTGGCAGTTAAGTGAAGCTGATGAAGTTTTTGTAAGTTATTATTAAGCGTTGATACTGTTTTGTTTCATGTAAATAGCCCGTGTCGTGCTATATATCTTGTATGTTGTAGTAGACAATTCTTATTTTCACTTTCAGCACTGTGTTGTCGTTGTTGTTTATAGATTTTGGCAAGTGTGAGGGTTACACTGATTTACGTCTACGGGGAGTTAAAAGTAAATCAGAAAATTTCTGTGAAAAATAGAATAGAAATCTGTTCAAAGTGCTGTTGTTGGTGTCTTGATGTCTTAACCGACATCGCGAATGGCTGGAGTCATTGGCGATGTCAGTAAGATACTCAACCGCGGATCAGTATGTGCGGGGTTCAAATCCTGGGCTCGCCCGTCACTGACATCACTTTCGAGTGAGGAAACTGACGTTAACGTTAGCTTTACCATTAGCTTTGTGTTGGTAGCGAAGTGATTGAAAGCTGGGTCTATTCCAAAGGTACTGGCGTCCTGTTAGAGTCTAGAGGCTTCTCTACTAACATCATCATAATCTTTTCTAACTAAGTCATTACCGGTTCTGCGTGATTGACAGCTTTAGTTGTGGTAAGATAACGTAGATCTTGTGCACAACAGCCAGTGTGAGCAGTGTTGTCTCTTGTGTTTAATGGAAACAATTAGGATTAGACCGCGAGTTCAACTGGAGAGCACATTGCTCTAATGAGCATGATCAGCAGCGATGTTTAGTAGAGCCTTTCTAAATACTACGATCGTCGTTGCATTGCCGAATCAGTAGCGCACTTGCATAATGACTAAGACTCTTAGGGTTCCATTTTGAACTTGTCTAAATTGTTTAGGATTATCTAATTCAATGCTGAATGAATGAACGATATGCAGAAATATGCCAAAGAGCCTTTTTAATGTTTATTTGAACTGAATTTGACAGAATTTAAAACATGTTAGTGAGTTTGAAAGACACTGTAGCGATTTACATGGGATTAACTGACGTAACAAAAATATAACATACAGAAATTACTAGTTGAACATGCAATAACTCAAGCAGTTCAAAAGTTTTGAACTTCATTGATTTGAAAATTATCAACTTCTCGCATATATTGGCCACTTAACTAAATTTGCTTGAAATTTTTACAAATTTTTTATATTATTTAAAAAGGACTGGGGGGTTTGTTACTTAACTAGTGTGAAAGTGCTGAGCAAGCATTACCCTCTGCCTATAATAACTTCAATGATTATTTAACGCCCGATTCTTCACCCGTGCATGACGTCAAGGACTTCTTCAATTAATAAGAGCAATTACTGGTGAGATGTTGATAAACGTTAGTGGGAAATGTTTGAGAAATTGACAATAATAAATAGCTGGCACTACACTTTTGTATTTGGCAATTAGGGTTTGAGCCTGCCTAGGCAGGCATGTATCAGCGGTCGAGACATAAAGTCCAAAACCTAATCCATCACAATGATCTCGTCATCTACGCACACCAAATTGCTCATTAATGATTCGTACTATCCTCGCTGTAACGTCATAATCATCCGCGACTATAAGCCTTGCCCACTGACGATTAGGGCATGCCCAGTCAAAACTAGGACACACCTAGGCTAGGACTAGGGCATGCCCAGTTATGACTAGGGCATACCTAGTCACGACTAGGGCATGTCCTGTCATGATTATGTCATGACTGGGCATGTCCTGTCATGATTAGGGCATGCCCAGTCACGACTAGGGCATGTCCTGTCTCGATTAGGCATGCCGCTGACGCTGGAACACTTAACGTCCCTGGTTGTAGATACTAGTGGTCCAGCCTGTCTTGACAGCGCTGGGCTGGCCGCTAGCGTAGCCGTAGAGGGGCTGGGCCCTGCTGCAACCCCCGCACTTGTTGCTCGAGCAGGCGTTGCAGGCGGAGCAGGAGGATATGGCCGGGGGAGGAGGCAGGGAGATCCTGGGGGGAGAGTGCACCACGGGGGGCAGGGGGCCGCAGTCCCCGCAGCCCGCCTCGTAGTTAGGGTGTTCCTGCACGTAGGTGATGCGGGGTCTGAGGCTCTGAATACGCATGACCACGAATAGGAAGCCGATGAACTGAAATTGTATTCGAAATTAATTGTAATAGCTGTAAAAAAATTTAAATTACAATGTAATTGTAGTAACTGCAAATGTATTGAGGTACGAAATTAAACGAACGAGAGGGAACTCTGTTCCAATAGCTCGATTTTTTTCTAGGATATACTAGGAGCCCTGTATAGTGGAAGGGGGCCCGAAGTGTTGACCGTTTCACTAGCTCTTAATTTTCACTTGAACCTTTTGCAGTAGAGGAAAAAGGGTATAAGTAAAAAATGCGAACTCTGTCCCGTAGCAGTGGTGCAAAGAGCCTTGACTGAGAGGTGCTTAAGGCCCCCCCCCCCCTACGCCCAGAAATAGGTCACTTTTGCAATTTTTCGAGATTTGCAGAGTTTCTTCAGAGGTGAAAAAATTAACCCACTTCTTCCAGAACAAATGTAGGATTTTAGGTTTTCCCCTGACTTTAGTACGGATATGAGCGAGGGGGGGCTAAAATATGAGGATACACTCACTCTATGAGCCGATCGAAAAAGTGAACAAATTTTGAGCCCTCCCCTCTACAACAATTTGTCTGGTTGCATCACTTGTCCCGAAGAAGGCGGGGTGTAAGCAAAAAATGTGAACACTCTCAAAAAATTTTTTCGGGCCCCCTTAAAATATTCCTGGATTCGCCCCTGGTCCTCATTGTCGTTAGTACTCATGAATACATTTTTATTGTAGAATCGAGTACTTCGGTGAGACCCGATTAGTAGCAGTAGTAGACTAAAGACAGATATTAATCTTAATTAGTTTCGTAGTTAGATTTAGTGGCGTCTAAAGTAACTTACCAGTATGATATCCTTGATTACCCAGTAGACCAGTGGCACTATAGTGAACTGCAACAATAATCAGAGTTATTAACAAGCAAGTTTCTCAGAAAGCGAAATGTCTAGCTCATAAAACTAAAGTAATTAGATAACATGTGATTTTATTTCTTCTTTTTCGTCATCAAGCATTACATAAATTATCCTTGAGGCCTAGCTGAAACAATACATAGACTTTACTGAGTTCTTGCTCAGTTGCCTCTTGCGATATGTGCAGTTTACGGTTCGTCTGTTCTACCGTTATATTCCTACATAAGGAATGTATTGCAGTCACGATAGTATTAAACAATTTCTGAAATATTCAGTCAGTTTTTTTAATCTATTTATTGCAATGTTTACACTTCTCAATGTAGATAGTAGGCTATATCTACATTGATAATAGATACTTTTAAAAAAGCTCTAAAAAAGGAAATACAATAAACGGACGTTAAAACTTTACTATTATTACGCTGAACTATAAACAAGCTCCATTTGAAATTATTTCTACATTTTCCATATATTTTAAAAAATACAGCTAATCTCCAAGAAAAATAACTCTCCCCGACGGGGAATTGAACCCCGGTCTCCCGCGTGACAGGCGGGGATACTTACCACTATACTATCGAGGATTGTACGATTGCGCTTTCTACATAGGCTAATACTTGTGTAAACTTGCTGTGAATATGACTGATACAGGTGAAGCTCGTGTGATATTTACTTATGTGATACTGCTTCTGTGTTTAGCTGTCTCTCTCTCTCATTCTCTCTCTCTATCACTACCTCTCTTTCTCCCTCTAACTCTATATCGCTTTCTCTCTCTTCCCCCTTAATCTCTCTCTTCCCCTTCATTCTCTTCTCTCTATTGCTCTCTCTCTCGCTCTTTCTCTTTCTCTCTCTGTCTCTATCTCGCTTTCTCTCTCTTCCCCTAATATCCCTCTTCCTCTTCATTCTCTTCTTTCTCTCTTTCTCTCTCTCTCTCTCTCTCTCTCTCTCTATCACTACCTCTCTTTCTCTCTCTTCCCCTTAATCTCTCTCTTCTCATTCATTTTCTTCTCTCTCTCTCTCTCTCTCTCTCTCAATGTGTTGGCAGTATCAGATTTTTAAACTTTATTAATGAAACTTTTATTCAAATAGTCCTTCAAATGTATGCGACGATTTAGGTTTATTTTACAATTTGGGTTTAGGTTATAATTTTGGTTAAAATTAATTCTGTGGTTATATTTTAGAGCTAGAATAACAAAGGTTTAAAATCAGGCGAACTGAGGTCTGGGGAGGGGATTAAGCGCACTCAGTTGAGCTACGCGTCAAATGAGTGAAGTAAAGCCACGTTGTATGCGGATAGCACTTTGTGGGCGACCACTTTGGAAGACCGAGTATTGACAGCATATTCTTAATTAAATCCGCGCCGGCTGCAATTGATGCGCCATCAAAAGGCAACGATTACTAATAACCATGGAGAGGAAGGAGGAAATGGGTCTTAAACAAGCATCTGTGCTTCCTGAGCCAGTGTGCCGTTATGTTATGTTTCTTACCCCGAGAGGATTCCCGCCGTTCAGAGGACTCGAGTACTTATCATTGAACTGATGGATGAAGTAGAAAATGTTGATCGCTGATTCGTAGAGTACGTAGAATGGCAGCAGTATGGCCCACGGCATCAGGTACTTCCTCCCCTGAATCTCCTGTGAGCAATCAATCAATCAATCAATCAAATGACTAAAAATTATTATTAGCAACGAAATCTCATACAGAAGTGTCATGGCCGAACTCTGTCTTCGAGACAACTTTACAGAAAGAGTCAATTGTAGTAATAAGCTAAAAAAATTACATTTAAATTAATATCTAAACTAGTAAAAAATGTACACATATGATTGCAATTTTATACTATCCAGCAAAACACTCATTCCTGTCTTCATATACCTAAAACTTACAATAAGCATAGGCCTAATTACGGAGCCTATATAGTAGTTTCATGTAGAAAAACTACGCGACCACAATAATGTTTTCACACCACGACGGAAAGCTAATAGTTGCACTCATGTCTCAGACTATTCGGTGTCAAATTATTCCAAAAGTAATCTGTTAAAAATAGGCATTGAATAAAGGCAAAATACAATAGAAAATAGATGGTTTGCATCTGAACGAAGAAATGAATAGTCCAATTAATGAATAGGCAATTTATTAGCGATTAATTTCATTCGAAAATTAAACATGCAAATTGTCAAATAATTAACTCTTTTTAGTGAAGTATTGTATGACAGTTAAATTCTAACTACTTTCTTTCAATAGAACAATAAAACATTTAAATTAGAACATTTCATTTTAGAGAGTTATAGGCCTACGTTGGATCTTTCATTTCCATACAGCATGACGATAGCGAACAGAACCACAAGAAAATCTGCTGCAGCCAGAGCTATGTACAGCTGATAGGTCACTTTCTCCTTCTCAGAACCGTTCACTGTATCAATCAATCAATCAATCAATCAGTCAATCAATCAATCAATCAATCAATCAATCAACCAATCAATCAATCAATCAGTCAATAGAGCTATGTACAGCTGATAGGTCACTTTCTCTTTCTCAGAACCATTCACTGTATCAGTCAATCAATCAGTCAATCAGTCAATCAATCAATCAATCAATCAATCAGTCAATAGAGCTATGTACAGCTGATAGATCACTTTCTCTTTCTCAGAACCGTTCAATGTATCAATCAATCAGTCAATCAATCAATCAATCAATAGAGCTATTTACAGCTGATAGGTCACTTTCTCTTTCTCAGAACCGTTCACTTTGTCAATCAATCAATCAATCAATAAATCAATAGAACTGTGTACAGCTGATAGGTCACTTCCTCTTTCTCAGGCCCGTTCACTGTATCAATCAATCAATTAATACTTGGTGTTTCCCTATTTCTTTTACGGCATTCTATAATCCAGCAATATATGTATGATATGTAATACACTGTACATGTATAAATTACAAAAATCTAAATTTCTTTTAATACAAGACAATATATTACCAATCAGCATTACTCCAGCACTGTACAACGAAATAAAGCAGAACTTCATTGTAAGTAAAAATATTTTGAAAACGCGAGAGATAAAGAGAGAGAGAGAATGATATATATATATATATATATATATATATATATAGAGAGAGAGAGAGAGAGAGAGAGAGAGAGAGAGAGAGAGAGAGAGAAAGAGCGAGACAGAGAGAGAAAGAGAGAGAAAGAGAGAGATTGATATTTAAACTAACAATCTAAAGGTGATAGTTCATTTGCACCAGTGAACACGGCTATTTGCACCAAGATCTGAACGAGGGACGTTACCTGAAACAATGAGTTACGCGCTCATCAATCAATCTATCAATTAAGCAATCAATCAATCAATTCATAAACCAATCAATCAATTAGTCAATCAACCAGCCAGTCAGCCAGTCAGCCATTCAATCAGTTAATCAATCAGTTTCAATCAGTCAGTCATTCAATTAATCAGTTATTCATGCAACCAGTCAGTTAGTCGGCTAGCTCGCTTCTATTGGAGTCAGCTAGATAGCTTAGAGAAGTCTTTCAAAGACGACGGTATGTTTTAACTGCGTCAGTTCAATTTTTGATAAACGATAAATCAGTATGATATGATGTCCAACCTTAATCACACTCACAAAGTCCATTAAGAGATCGAGAATAACTCGAAAATCTTAGTATTTATCACAGATCTTTGTCATCAGTGGTATACTATCAACAGTTAGGGCCCTAATATAGGGCCTGAGAAGGAGTGAAAGAAATAAGAGAAAGAGAGAGAGAGAAAGAGAGAGAGAGAGCGAAAGAATGAAAAAGAGAGACAGAGACAGAAAGAGAGAAACAAATAAGCACTGTCCAGCAGCTCATTTAGATATCAAGATCTCTCTCTCTCGCTTCAGTGCACTGTCAAGTGACATGTTCAAGGTATGTATTCATACTCAAAGTCTGCTTTCTCGCTCCATAACAGCACTCCTTAGATCAACAAGTTAATCTCTTCAAAAAGTCTATGAAGTCTATCCAAAGTCTAACCATACCTTATGTAGTCTATAGGTTAGGAAAAGTATGGCTTCTGAGGTGGTTTCCCGTTTCCTTCGTCAGTAAAAATTTTAAGATATATAATATAGAAATGACTGACCTATTGCTTGATAATTTGCTTGATTAATTGTAGGACTGATTGATTGACTTACCAGCGAAAAGGTGCCAATAAAGGTGATCGCTCGAGACACGTCTCTGAAACAGAAGAAAGTGTCGCACCAACCTCCCGCGTTATGTGTATAGCACATCCTTCTACACTAACTTATCCTGGATACAAAAAAAATTACTAAATCCAATAACTCGTCTGCTATTCGAAACTCTACAAAAGTCGTTAGTTTAACTTTTCGTTGACTCTTGTTTTAAGTTTAGTGCAGCCCCTCGGGGACAGATTGGTTCTGTTCGGCTTGCTACAGAGGACTGAGGTAGGCGAGGTTTGGTCGAGAAGGCGACAGAGCTAAGCAGGGCGTGTGTGGTATAGCTAGGCACTGGCATCGGTGACGGCGGACAGGGGTAGCAGGGGTAGCAGCGATGGGCCTGTAGTGGGCTTGTACAGTAGAGGTATGATCGAGTTCTACATGGTAACTATTGACTACTAAGTTCTGCAAGAGTTGAAGCGGAAGATTGGGGGGGGGGGTTAGAACTTCAATAGCGACAGTCTTTTTGTATGAAGTATTCTAAACATATGCGAAAGAAAGGAGGGGGAGTGGCCTGGGTGGCTGGGGTGGGAGGGTGGCACAGGGTGGGAGGGTGGCATAGGATGGAAGGGTGGCACAGGGTGGGTGGGTGGCACAGGGTGGGAGGGTGTATAGGATGGGTGTGTGGAACGGGGTGGGTGGAACGGGGTAAGAAATGTATCAGAGAGAATTGCTGGGGTGCTTACAAGTTCCGCTAGAATGCTTAACTCATGTTTAACAAAACATAGGACGAGAGATAGAGAGAGAGAGAGAGAGAGAGAGAGAGAGAGAGAGAGAAAGAGAGATTAAGAGTGTCTTAGAATACAAGAAATGAGTTGACAACAGAGATGGTGACATACATGTACATCAATCTTTTGGTGCACTGCCTACTGGCAGGTCCATGGTATATAACGCCTCCACTCTTCTCTGCCTTCCGCTTTCCTCTTCATTTCCACATATGAGTGGGTCTTTAAATTATCTAACATACCTAATCTCGGTCTGCCTCTGCCTCTATTTCCTTCCATTCTGCCTTCTATGATATCTTTTAATAGACTTTCTCCCCGTTGAATATGTCCTATCCAACTCTTCTTCCTATTTCTTTTGTACAGCAGCAGATAAGTTGAAGGTAGATCGAATCACTGGGTCCAATATGTCGAACTCAGAAAATCTTCTACCAGCTGATGCTATTGGGTGTTTTTATTACAATGGACTCTTTTATTCGTTTTAATATACTTTCCTCTTATTTGTTCTAATTTTAGACACACAATGGGTAAATTCACAATTCGATGACGGGTTAGAATGGATTCTAACCCGTCATCGAATGACGTTTTGTAAACCCTGACGAAGCAGCGAGATGTCAAATCTAAGCCGTTGATAATCTCATTCCCAGTTTTATTAGCGCCCTCTTGTAACAACAAACTTTGTTTAACTGAAGAAACTGACGCTAACACTAGCTTTAACATGTCTAGCTTTGGTATTTTCTACTCCAAGGATCTCTCTGTCTGTTTACTTAAGCATTAAAGTAAGCATATTTAGCAGCCGACAAGCTTGAGAAGTCAAGTATGCTTACGACTGCACCACACCGTAGCACTATATACTGAAGTAGATGTTGTCATGAATGACGGTGGCACTGCCCTTGTTGCACGCTTGAAATACAACACTACAGGCTAAAGTTGTTCGTTGTATAGTTTGGAACACATGCGAAGTCACGCATCGATGAAAATCTATGCATTGGACCTTTACATCCAAACGTCTGACACTGGTTTGAAAGCTGAGGCGTAGCAGTAATTTCTGCATTTTACGTAGAAATTGCCTAATTTGTTGAAAACTAATAAATTACACAATTTCCACGTAATTTATTTAAATAATAAATCATCAGAATTCGGAATATCTTCACGTGTATGACCCACAGCTCTTAATAGTAGCAGTTGCTCGACTATATTGAGTAGCGGTCTTTTAATAAAATTCATTAATACATGAAAGCTAACAGCAGTTTAAAATAACAGTAACTTTAGATTAACCTACCAATCTTTATATTTCATTCGTTTAATTACACAGATGACAGATAACATTGTATTTACAATGTTTAAATCAGTGTAGATGAAATCCTGTAAGAGTGATGTCGTAATAAGGACTATGGAGTCGCTGTTAGGTTAGTTAGGTGTGAAGAACGCTTAATATTTTAGAATTCTTTGATGGTCTAATCTATAGCACACTTGCCTAGGCAGTTAAGCAATAGGTCAAAGGATCGAGTGAGGGGAGGGACAGAGACTATAGCGGTATCTAGTGGTAAAGAAAAATGTTAAACTTTGTTTTACGACATTACGTAATCTGTTGGTTGCAGAGTAATAGTCTTATATATTCGTATAGGGCTATTTATAGGTGCTAATATAATTTTTAAAACAGTAAAACTACAACCGAAATGTACAATAATCCTGTTAAGAGAGAGAGAGAGAGAGAGATGTTTTAATTTCAGCATCAACGCCAAATCACTGACAAAAAACATACGTGTAAAAATTATTAGATACTAGCAAAAGAAATCATACAAAAATCAAATGAAAGCAGACATCCGAGCAAACATTAATAGGCATGCACATCAATAGAAAAAGTAAAGGTGCATATATAATTAATATAATACTGGAGAATAATGTTATGAATAACAGAGAATAATATACATAATAACAGAGAATAATGCGCATAATAACAGAGAATAATATGCATAATAGCAGAGAATAATATGCATAATAACAGAGAATAATATGCATAATAGCAGAGAATAATATGCATAATAACAGAGAATAATATGCATAATAACAGAGAATAATATGCATAATAACAGTAAGTAAATATTACAGAGAAAGTAGGAGTTACGATTAAAGCTTTTTGGAGTTTGATGGGTAGTTAGTCGGTGTTAAAAATAAGATTGGCATCAAGTAGTACGTTAAAATAGCCACGATCAATCAGTGGAGAGTAAAAATTGGGACACCATGTGTTCATTTTTATAATGAACTGTGAGTTTTGTCACATGTTTCTAATTATTACACGAAATTTATAATAAAAACTACGAGAATGCGGAGTAAGAGAGAAACAGGTTGGTAAAAAGCGGCAGAAGGTTGGTACAATATAACACGATTCCAAATGACGCCAGCAGAACGCTAATGATGAATGCCTGAAGATACTAGAGCTAATGTATAGCAAATAATGTATAAATACACCTGGTATAATCAGAGTGCCTGCCGTACAACAGATACAACACAACAATGCCGGGTCTACGTCAAACCAACGAACCGTGACTGCTTGATCCCTGCATGGATTCTAGTAGTGAAGGGGCGAGATATGTATGTTCTGTAAGTGTCGAGATATAGCAGTATAGAGAGAGATATGCATGTTCTGAATGTGTCGATATATAACAGCAGAGAGAGAGATAGGCAAGTGTTCTGTATGTAACAACACACACAGAAAGAGAGAGATAGAGAGAGAGAGAGAGAGAGAGAGAGAGAGAGATTCTTGTTCTGAATGTGCCGAGATATAACAGTGCATATATATATATATATATATATATATATATATATATATATATACATGTACAATATATATAATATATATATATATATATTATATGTAAATATAATATATTATATATGTAGATATATAATATATATATTATATATATTATATATATATAATATATATATATATATATGCAATGTATATATATATATATATATACATATATATATATATGCATATATATATATATATATATATATATATATATATGCATGTTCTGTATGTGTCAAAATATAACAATACAGAGAGAGAGAGAGATAGATAGAGAGAGAGAGATAGGGCTGCTCTGTGTAGAGACATCATATAACAGCGACTTCTATAGAAGTTAGAGATTTGATGTCTTTAAGAAGTAAGCCCCGCTGAAGAGAATTGTTGCGACATGAGATCTATAGTGAGAGAATACCGTGTCATACCAGAGTGCACGTGTACTCTGTAGTTAGAAAAAGGTGTGGCTTAGGAACGGTTGTCAGCTAGATAGATTACTAAGGATCACAGTGATGGCGACATACATCGTTTTATTCGACACATAACTGCAATTTAGTAACTCTGTATCACCGTCATCTTCTTCTTCTTCTGCTTCTCTTGAATCTCAGTTTAGTCATAGGATCTGGATACTACTAGACCTTGAGCCGTTCCTCTCAATCCCTCACTATATCATCGGTCATCCATAGAAATGTTTTCATTCGTTTTAGAAAATCAAATATGTAGCAATTTCTGGAGCCTATGCGCCTAATGCTCTTCCTGACATTGGTTTGGATCATAACGCTTTTTCACCTTTTACGACAGGTGCAGTCAATGTTGGGCTATTCTTTAGCAACATGGACACAAAATGATTGAAATATAATAGCTCCACTCTGACCTTAAATCTACTAAATATTTGAGGCAGTTGTCTGGCGTGCTTTCAAAACAAATAATATCGGCAGTCAGCCAGATATTCATAATGTAGAAACTTTACAGAGACTTTATAGACATTTCATAATCTGCTGTGGCAGCTCTACTCATGTAATAAATAAATCATATTTCGGTTAGTTAACAAATGATGATAAAATATTGTCAATAAACAAATTATATTTCAATTAGTTAACATACGTTATGATGATAAAATAATGTCGTAATTTACATTTAATATGTCTAGATAAAATGTCTACGGAGGAAACCTTACATTTATGGGATATCTTACATTAAAAAAGCCTTCCGTGAACCAATCAGCTGATGATTGCACAGTGGCGCCTCCAAACGAATGAAAAAATGTTCAACAGCTGTTGTTGCATTGTTCAGTGACAGAGTTGTGTACAGTGTCGCTGTCTGGTGACTAAGCGTGACTTATAAATGCTTCAGTGACAGCTGTTCATTGCTTACAGCTGCTCACAGCTTAGAGCTGCTTGCAGCTGCTTACTGCTTACAGCTGGTCACTGCTTACAGCTGCTCACTGCTTACAGCTGCTCATTACTTACAGCTGTTTACTGTTTACAGCTACTACAGGATAGAGCGAGAGCGAGAGCGAGACAGAGAGAGCGAGACAGAATGAGATAGAGAGAGTGAATTAGAGAGAGAAATAGCATTAGAAACAGCAAGTGAAAAGAATAGACTGCTTACTAGAGCATTAGAGCATTTAGAGCTTTTCTCAAATTATATCCCGCTAGCAATGTAACGTTATTTTGCAGAAACTCAGCTCATGTCACCTAGAGCTACAGCAGCTGAGCCCTGTGGACTCCAGGATGAAGCAGCTGTCAGTGGTGGGCTACAATATTGCAGCTGATAGCTGTAGACTCCTGGGTGAAGCAGCTGTCAGTGGTGGACTTCAATATTGCAGCTGATAGCTGTGGACTTCTGGGTGAAGCAGATAACAGCTGTGGACTTCTGGGTGAATCAGCTAACAGCTGTAGATTAATGGGTGAATCAGCTAACAGCTGTAGACTAATGGGTGATTCAGCTAACAGCTGTAGACTAATGGGTGAATCAGCTAACAGCTGTAGACTAATGGGTGATTCAGCTAACAGCTGTAGACTAATGGGTGAAGCAGCTAACAGCTGTAGACTAATGGGTGAAGTAGCTGACAAATGTGGACCTCTGGATGAAGCAGCTGACAGCTGTGAAAGCAGCGGATAGCTGTGGAAGCAGCTGATAGACCCCAGGATGAAGCAACTGACAGCTGTGGAAGAAGCTGGCAGCTGTAGACCCCAGGATGAAGCAGCTGAGAGCTGTGGAAGCAGCTGGCAGCTGTAGACCCCTGGATGAAGCAGCTGACAGCTGTAGAAGCAGCTGAGAGCTGTGGAAGCAGCTGGCTGGAGGAGAGCATCTGATTACACTAGAGACAGGGTGAACGCATGCCTCGACCAGTCTGCAGTGACTGTGTGAGGTTGTGCGTGTAAATACTAAGCTGTCTTGTTCTTGTAATAATTATGCCTAGAGGTTGCCAAATTGTCCGCTAACCCTTTAGACAAGTAACTTAACGCTGCAATAGATGTAATGAATGTCACAGATGTAGCAGAAGTAATAGTTTTAATAGAAGTAATCCAGGAAATAAATGTTATACATGTAATGGTGCTAGACTGTGTAGTGTAGGTTTTAATTAACAGTCAGATAAAAACACCTAATGTTAGCGTTAGTTTTCTCGCTCTAAAGTTACTTCAGTGACGGGAGAGACAAGGATACGTCTAGAAATTTATAAATTTCAAATGCACAAAATCTAAAAGCCGGTAAAGCTAATGTTAATGTCAGTTTCCCCACTTAAAAGCCATAATTTAAACTTAACAATAATAATTTAGACTTTTTAGACAGCGATAAATTTAGACCGCACAAGCAAACATGTCCAACATTATCCAAATGAAAACTAAGATATTGAAAATTGGTGGAAGACCAGGTTATGGATGTTCTGCTAACCCATGCGCGCTCTTCTCGAAAATAGGCTCAAGGTACACACTCTCGCTATAATGTGCAGAATCATCATCATCATCATCTTCCCTTAAATCCCAGTTTAACCAGGATCGGGATACGAATAGACTTATCCATTCGTTTAAGTTTTGTGGCAATTACTGGAGCCTAGGCGCTCACCAATCGAATGCCCTTTCTGACGTTGGTATGAATGTTAGTGCGTTAGTCGCCTTCTACGACACGTGCAGTCACCGGTTGGACAAATCCTTCAAACGACCTGGACCCAACACGGGGAAAATAATGTGCAGAATCAGCTTCAAATAATCAAAACTAGCAAAATATGGTTTTATTACTCTGAGAAACCACTTCTCTCATGTAGGCCTAAGTTAAAACGTTAGCTTAGAAGTGATCTGAGGTTATTTCTCGTTGCCTTACAACCTCAGCGATCAGTTGTCTACTGCGAAATACGTGCAGTTATCTGCAAGTTAGAAGTTTTGAATTGTTATTATAATCAAATACTCATAATATAAATGAATGTATTACCTTAAGGTTGATCGAGATAAATAGATATTCAACGATAGATAAGCATTCATTTTAACTGACTGTACATGTGCAATAATAAACTCTAATAAACTGTAGCTTAAAATTATCGTACGGCTGTTGTTGTTGTTGTGGTTGCGGCCTAGCAGTGACATTAACGTTAAACCGCCCATCACAGCCTAGCAGTATCTGTTTATTTAAACCTCTTTCAGTGTATCATCATGGACGGAGCTAAAAGAAATGGAGCGGTAAGATTTTATCGTTATTTATATCGTTTTATATAGCACTTAGTAACTTATTAGTAACTTATTAAAGTTTAATAACTTTCTCCTAATTAAGTAAAAAAGTAAACACGAACTATAATGAATGATTAACTATGTCGGTATCTATCACTTTTAATACTACATGTTATATCCGTTAGGTAATTTAGACTACTTTCCGTGTAACCAGTCCAGTGAATGTTCGAGATTATATTCCCAGATCAGCACGGTTGGGATTAGAACCCACGAGGGTTCAATTTACCTCAGGATCAGTCATTTAAAACTTCATGACGTTAACCCTAAGCTATTAAGACATTCAAGACATTCTACGGTGTTAGTATAGAAGCAGTAACAGAGTACAGTGTTCATATGAAAGTACTAAACGGTCTTAAAGATCGGATCCATGGTGCTAAATAGGGTTGGATGTAAATGGAAGTTTATTAAACTGAGGAAGAAATGACACGAACAAGTTACAAAGCTTATATACTTTAAGATTTGGAAAACTGAGTATGGAATTTAAGAAAAATGTTTAGTAACGGTATTCAATTACAAGCACATCTTAGAGGAATATTATAATACGCGTCTTTTTGTAAATAATTTTTATTTCGCTCTAATCTTTCATTCGTAACTATTTATATTGAAATGAATTCCGCTCGCTGATAAAAATTAAAGTCTATTAAAAGAGGTCATAGAAGGTAGAATGGAAGGAAAAAGAGGCAGGGGCAGGCCGAGATTAGGTATGTTAGATGATTAAGGACCCACTCATATGTGGAAATGAAGAGGAAGCGGATGACGCAGAAGAGTGGAGGCGTTGTATACCATGGACCTGCCAGTAGGCAGTGAACTAAGAGAGAGATATAATTAAGAAGGAGTACAGACACCGAGGTGCAAGCTTGAAAGCTGCATGTGTGGAAGGTTTAGCAGTATAGAAGCTAATTGAATGTAGTTTAAGTGCTCTTGCTTGGTTGCTACTAATCTTCAGAATCCTGGATGATCGGTTACAGTTTTCTGCAATTCTCTTTACTTAGTTAATATTCTGTTCATAAACAATCACGACCTGTGCTATGTATAAACATATCAGTCAATCAGTCAGTCAGTCAGGCGATAAGCAATCTAAATCACCGCTCCTCGGTGCTCGATGTTGTCGATTTATATGAGGCAGCAATTACTCTAGACTATGAATTTATCCCCTGCTGTGCCCGGGTAGCCATCGAATAGGCCAACTGTTAACTGCACGTAATAGTTAACCAAGCACGAAACAGATAACTGCAGAGCTAAACCACTTCAGAAACCATATTTTCCAAATATAAAAGCTACATTAAGGTTCGTTAACTTAAAGGCGCAACCTTTGTGATTAGATCAAATTTTTGATCAATGTATTGCTCTGACTGAGTGCGCAAGCATACAGTGAGTAGGAATTTGTAACTTGTCTCTGCCGCTTGCAATTTGATAGAACATGGATTAACTAGATTAATTCTCAATAAAAAAATTGAATGTCTCAATAGCGCAATGGTTAAAGGTGTAGATAACGTCATGAAGTTTTAAATGACAGACCCTGAGGTGTATCGAACTCTCGTGGGTTCGAATCCCAGCCGCGCTGATCTGAGAGTAAAATCTTGGACATTCACTGGACTGGCTACAGGAAAATGGATTAAATTGCCTAACGGATATAACATGTGGTATTAGAAGTGATAGATATCAACATAGTTGATCATTTCACTATAATGTGTGTTATTATTATTATTATTATTATTATTATTATTATTATTATTATTATTATTATTATTATGGGAAAGAGTCATATAGGCCTACTGCAGATAATACACACACACATACATATATATATATATATATATATATATATATATATATATATATATATGTATATATACATCTATATTTACAGTATACATTATATATATGTATATTATAGAGGCCTATATATATATACTGTACATATATATATATATATATATATATATATATATACTGTTATATATATATATATATATATATATATATATATATATAAGCACACACCACACGACCGGAGCGGCATCGTCTGTTGATGAAGAGGTTCGGAGGAAAGAACGTCGTTATGAAAAACATAAAACTATATTTATTAATTCTCATAGAGGCTTTATGTATTCGGGCTTCCTTCAAACTTTTATTCGATATTTTTCTTTCAGTTTATTGACAAATTGCAATTATTTCGCTTTATACAGTAGATTGCTAGTCCACTGCTTCAGAAGAAGCCTAGATAAGCTACTGTTGATTCAATGAACTTATTTAGGCCTATTAATTTCCTTATACAAATTAATACGACATAGGCCTATATGTATTTATGTATTGAAGGATTTAATCATGCCTTGGTATCTTACCGACTGTGTACTTGACATGTTTGCTTATTTGATTGATTGATTGCTGCATTTTTTATTCTATGGATGAACGAATGAACGAATGATTGATTAATTGATTGGTTGGTTGATTGATTGATTGACTAATTGATTGACTGACTAATTTACTGATTTACTGATCAATTGATTGACTGATTGATGGATTGATTGATTGATTAATTAATTGATTTATTTATTTATTTATTAACTGATTTATTGATTTATTAATTTTTTGATTGACCGATTGATCGATCAATTAATTGACTGTTTGATTGATTGATTGTTTGATTGATCGCTCGATCGATTGATTGATTGACTGACTGATCGATTAATCGACTGATTGATTGATATTGCAGAGAGAATGTATCAGCATTCACCTGGGACAGGCCGGGGTTCAGATAGGCAATGCATGCTGGGAGCTCTACTGTCTGGAGCACGGTATACAGCCTGATGGACATCTCTCCCAGTCCCGCCAGGCTGCAGCCACCAACCAGTACGAGGAATCCTTCTCCACCTTCTTCAACGAGACTGACTCAGGCAAGAGGGTGCCCAGAGCAATCTTTGTCGATCTTGAGCCGACCGTCGTGGGTGCGTAAAGCTGTAAACCAAAGTTTAACTTCTGTTTCAGTTTTCTTTCACAATCTATTCACCCAAACGATCTGAAAAGTACATGTGCTGAAAAGTAAGAAAAAAGATCCTAAACGGTGCCGGTCCGGTGTCACCGGTGATCAAAACACAGTCAGGCAAGATGAAATAAATCTATGGTGGGAAGGGATGTGTTTTCAATCCATACTACAAAAGTGAAAATAGCAAAACATGAGAGGAAATCAGGAGGCATATTATTCCAAATTGTAAGAAAAGACAAATAAGAAATAAGGATTTTTCAAAATTTATCTAAGATCAGTTTATTTGCTTAATAAAAACTTTCAATATATAAATATTTAGGTCAAATATAAGGATTTGATACTTAAATCCAAATTTAACTTCAATTAAATTTAGTTTATGCAAAGTTTACTTCATTTTTTATTTCAGTATATTCATTTTTTATTATTTTTTAATGATACTTAGTTTATATAATTAATAATTTAATGAAAATATTCAGTGATTATCAATAGCTATTGATTGATTGATTTTGGATGATTGATCGATTGATTGATTCAGACGAGATACGCACAGGAACCTACAAGCAGCTTTTCCACCCGGAGCAGATGATAACTGGAAAACAGGACGCTGCCAACAACTATGCCAGGGGTCACTACACTATCGGCAAAGAGGTCGTTGACCTCGTTCTCGACCGAATCCGCAAGTTATCCGACCACTGCATAGGACTGCAGGGGTTTCTGGTTTTCCACAGTTTCGGCGGCGGAACCGGATCTGGATTCACGTCCCTGTTGATGGAAAGACTGAGCGTCGAGTATCCGAAGAAAGCGAAGCTGGAGTTTTCAGTTTACCCCGCTCCACGGGTTTCGACGGCCGTGGTGGAGCCGTATAACTCAATCCTGACGACACACACTACCCTAGAGCATTCTGATTGCGCCTTCATGGTCGATAATGAGGCGATATTCGACATCTGCACCAGGCAGCTTGGCGTGGAGAGACCTTCCTACAGCAACCTTAACCGTCTCATCGCTCAGGTTCAGTCAAATACCGTTCTGTCGTCCATTGTAACGTCGAGCTTCTTGTTCGATAAAATTCTCACATTGCAAGGCGTATTCCTAATTAGACCACGTCGTTGTATGTTGCCTTTGACATCTGGCAATAGAATCTCTTTAAGAAAATTGCTAGATTTGTTTAAATTGTAAAGAATTTTAATTTATTTAACTCCTGTAATAAATCAAATGTTCATATTTTTAGAAATCATTGGAATCAAATTAACACATAACTGTCAATACACAAACAGCCACATATACAAAATTACTAGCAAATTAATAATAATAATAATAATAATAACAATAATAATAATAATAATAAAGGTTTAACGTCCGTTTCCTCATCCAGGGATGATATCAGGGACGTTAAATTAGGTAATCGTTTGTGTATATATCTACGACATTATGTTCACAGGTCGTCAGCTCCATCACAGCATCGCTGCGCTTTGACGGGGCTTTGAACGTCGACCTGACGGAGTTCCAGACAAACCTGGTACCCTATCCCCGCATCCACTTCCCCCTAACGACCTACGCCCCCGTCCTGTCGGCGGAGAAAGCCTATCACGAGCAGAACACTGTGGCAGAGATCACCAACAGCTGCTTCGAGCCTGCCTATCAGATGGTTAAGTGCGACCCTCGCAGAGGTATGGTCAATCAATCAATAGAAATCAATCGATGAATCTATCGAAAGATTAATCAATTTGACCAAGCAGTCAAGCCATAGCAAGCAAGTGATGAATCAATGGAATTCAACAATTAATCAACTGATGAATCAATCAATCAGACGATTAATCAATTGATCAATCAATCAATCTATATATGTCAATTAATTTTCTATCTGCACTATCGATATATATATATATATATATATATATATATAATATATATATATATATATATATATATATATATATATATATATATATATATATTAGTCACCTTCTATTAAGCATCTAAAGCATTAGTTTAACGTCATTTTCCGCCTCTAAATAACGTCAAGGACTGGATCTGACTACTGATCACCTGTTCCCTTAATTACTGAAAATGTTGCCATAGTAACATATTTGTAGGCCTATATGAATTTTGTAAATAAACTTATAATAATAATAATATAATAATAATAATAATATAGTAATAATAATGTTCTCTATTAATATTATTATTTAATATTTATATTTATCTCTTTTAATTATAATAATAATAATAATAATGGTTTAACAGACGCACCTGAGATATCAAGGCTATATAGCTTAATTATATCTAATTATATTAACACAACCTTACATAATCCTTAAAGCAAATACCAGATTGAATGATTGATTGATTGATCGATCGATCGATCGATCGATCGATCGATTGATTGATTGATAGATAGATAGATAGATAGATAGATTGATTAATTTTTTAATTGATTGTTTAATTGATTTATTTACTTATTGATTGATCGACTGACGGATCGATTGACTGATTGACTGATCGATTGACTGATTGATTGATCGATTGATTGACTGACAGGTAAATACATGGCCTGTTGTCTGCTGTACCGAGGCGATGTTGTACCCAAGGACGTAAACAACGCTATCGCAAGCATCAAAGCAAAGCGCAACATTCAGTTCGTGGACTGGTGCCCCACCGGCTTTAAGGTGGGAATAAACTACCAACCACCCACCGTCGTTCCAGGTGCCGACCAAGCCAAGGTACCACGTGCTGTCTGCATGCTCAGCAACACAACGGCTGTGGCCGAGGCTTGGGCGCGTCTAGATCACAAGTTTGACCTGCTCTTCTCTAAGAGAGCCTTTGTTCACTGGTACGTGGGGGAAGGCATGGAGGAGGGTGAGTTCTCGGAGGCTAGGGAGGACCTGGCGGCCCTGGAGAAGGACTACGAGGAGGTGGCAGTGGACTCCGTGGTCGAGGAAGGGTCCGTTGCAGAGAGCGCCGAGCATTGATTGATCGATGTAGTGCTCGATGATAAAATAATGGGCACTTAGGTGTTAGGTTCATGGCAGAGTTTTTTGAAGATCTTTCTTGTCACTCTTCAGTGCACTGCCTAGTGGCAGGTTCAAGGTACATATTTATACTCAAAGTTTGCTTTCTCGCTCCATATGAGCACTCCTTAGATCAACAAGTTAATCCCTTCACAAAGTCCATGCCTTATCCATAGCTTATGTAGCCTATAGCTTGGGAAAAGTGTGGCTTCTGAGGTGGTTTCCCGTTGCCTATTTGAAGATAGTGATTAATATTAATTGCGAGGTAGATGAGTAATTTCGAGGAGAAATGAGTCGATGTGAAAACGAATAAAGTGTTTAACATAATTATAATTACTCTGTTCAATAGAATGTCTTAGTAGCGTAGGGGTAACGTCATGAACTTTTAAATGACAGATTCTGAGGTGCAATGAACCCTCGTGGGTTCGAATCCCAGCCGTGCTGATCCAAGGGTAAAATCTTGGACATTGACTGGACTGGTTACACGGAAAATGGTCTAAATTGCCTAACGGTTTAAACATGTGGTAGTAAGTGATAGATATCAACATGGTTGCGTGAGGACCAGAAGTTAAAACCTCTCAGGCTGATTGATTGATTGATTTAGCATGATGGCGGGAACGTGACTATATGAACTTGAGAGGATTATAATAAATTATGCAAAAAATTCCCTGTTAGGTGTAGACTCTAGTTCCACTTAAACCTTACGATCTCGCTCATTAATGATCAGACTAAATTTATGCTTCCACGCAATGCAATGTATGTGTTCTCGTGCTATATTTGATCTACATGTATGCTTACATGTAATTAGTTATCATGTTTAATTCAGGCTTACATGTAATTACTTATGAAAGCTTACACGTCATTAGTTATCTGGGTTAACTTAATGCAAGCTAGCAAGTAATTAGTTGTGTAGTTTAATTCAGGCTTACATGTAATTCAGTTATCAAGGCTAATTCACACTTACATATACTTACTTACCTATAACTATGCTCGTCAATGACAACAACAAGCACTATTTAGCCAAATCCAAGCTGATGAGCAAGAAATGGCCCAAAACGGTGCAAAACTCAAAATTCAGAAAACCAGTTCAACGAAGTTATTACTTAGAACACTGATGTATCATACTTTCTCACAGTTCGGGCTGAGACGGTGGCTTGTTGGGAAGTTGTTCGACAATGCATCAGTAGGTGCAGGGTTCAAATCCAGTGCTCTCCCCGTCACTGACATACTGTTCGAGCAGAAAACTGACGTTAAACTCGGCTTTTATATCAGCAATAGTGCCTCTTAACAACACACAAAGCTGTGTGGTTGTGGTTCAGTTTTCACTTACACATTTGATATCATGTTTGTATTTGTATTCGTAGTGTGAACTAAATGTATCGCTATGTCGCTTTCAATGTATGCCTATCACTTGCTATATATGTCTGTAAATATCTGTGTGTGTGTGTGTGTGTGTGTGTGTATTAATGTCATACAAGTTGTCCTTAACCACTGTAATAGTCTGTATTCAATAAAACCACTACAAACGTTGCCTAGGACTTCCTCCTCTTCTCAACCAGTGAAGAGCTCAATGCAGTGAAATACAGGCCTTCATGGGATAAGAGAACGACTCTAAAAACTGTAGGGTACGTCAAGGGTGATGAGAGGCATTTAAAAGACTCATATAAGATCATTGGTTCTGCTAGCACAAAATAATACCAGTTCATCTTCCCCGCACAGCTACTATCTTCCTCAACACACCCTCGATCAATCAATTGTTTTCTCAAGTTTTGATTTTAAATTATTTTCTCATGAACATCTCAATACCTGCGTTATTCGCCTCTTACAGAAAACTGTAACCATGGGATGTACCTATAGAGGCGGCGCCAGTGGCAACGTCGGTAAGATACTCGACTGCGGATCAGTATGTGCGGGGTTCAAATCCTGGGCTCGCCCGTCACAGACATCGCTTTCGAGTGAGGAAACTGACGTTAACACTAGCTTTTTTTAGCTATTTTATTAGAGACAGAACATATGTTACTCTCAGTAGCTCTGAACCCAGGAAGTCTCAGGCACATTTGTAAGCCTACAGGCTTAAGTATTAACATTTATTATCATGCTCTGAACAAGAACGTTTCAATTTTGCTATAGAGTTAGCAGGTATGCACAAACTTAGCATATTCATCATCATCATCTTCCCTTAAATCCCAGTTTAACTAGGGTTGGGATAAGATTAGACTTTGCATACTAATTATGCAACAGAAATTATTCGTGCACCAGTAGCACAAATTCAACAGTTTTTCACTCTGAGCACAGAATTTAACACGGGTGTGAGTCTTTAATGGATGATACCTTTTGTCTAATGCAATGTTTCATAAATACATTATTTCTCACAAGCCAGCACAACAAATTCAGAGATATTTGTTATGTTGACTTGTTAGAAATTATAACATATTTTTAAATGATAACACAAGTTGCACATTTTCTAGAAAACAACGAAGAGAAAGTAGCTTCAGACTCCTGTCAAACATTTCACACCAGCTTGTGGACAACACTTTTCTCAACACACAATATATTTATGATTCAATCAACGTATCTGTACAAACTTTATAACAAAACTGCGCCAGTAGCGACCACAGAGACTACATTTGTAACCGTTATAAGAGTAAGCGCAGTTAACATCCACAACTATATAGTTATAGCAAAACTATAATTACACACTTGTACTATCAGGTTATAAATTAATAGTAATCTGTGCTTCTGACATCTGACGTCCCTGACATTGCCTTATGGCGAGGAACCGGACGCTAAATTCTTATTGATTCTTCATTGATGGTAACTACAAAATACAAGTTGACAACAGCACAGTTGTAACTATCCAATGACTACAGCTCTCCTACAGTCCTTAGACCAGTCTCCTAGAGAACATGCTAGAAGCTTCTAGACAATCATCTCGAGCTCTCTGGCGTAGTCTATAGCCTGCTGGGCTAGATCATAAGAGGGTATGACGTCGTCAGCTTTCTTCTCTCTCTCAAAGTGCAGCATCCCATCGGCTGCATTCAACTTCCAGTTCCTCTGTACACATACATACACAGACATACAGCCACATGTAATCACATACATACACATACACACAGCCACATGTACTCACATACATACACATAGATACAGCCACACATACCCACACACATACACATACATACAGCGACACATACTCACATACATCCATCTCAAAGGTAGTTTCCCAATGTATTCCTCAGGCAGGATTTGAATTCGGTGCCTTCTGGAATATTAAGCCAATGAAGTTACTGTAACAAAAGTGAGACAGGATGGAGCGCTTAGCATGAAGAAGCAAGCTTGCAGCTGCTTTGTGATTGGTCTACTATACAGTGTCTCAAACACAACATGAGACACAAGGATTAATATGAAATAAAAATGAATAGCTATTAAAACCTTTAGGATGAATTCCTGCATCTCAGCCTGCTCGCCTGTCTTAAAGTTGAGCATCCGCATAGCTTCGTGCACTGAGATCTTATCATAGGCCTTCTCTATACAGCTGCCTATCTCCACCCTACACACACACACATAAGAATAGCTTAGGCCTTCTCTATACAGCTGCCTATCTCAATATATCACACATAAATATAACATAAATCATACATTCATACACACATACCTCCATCATACATACATTGACACAAACATACATACACACATAAAATGTTTAAAGTTCACAGTGAATTGGCAGTAAACTTGAACAAGTCAGTGAATACATCGGCTATGAATGATTACATTTCACTATTCATTAAATTTGTTGGAACAGTTGGTTAATTAATCCCAACCCTGATTAAACTGGGATTTAAGGGAAGACTATGATGATAGTTGGAACAGTAAGTAAGACTTAAATCCCGAGTTTTTGTATCTTTATATAGAGACTGTTTATTTCACTGAACTACAGAATTCAATGGTGACATAAAATTAAAATGAAGCAATTTTTAACAAATATTTCAATTTTCTTTCAATCTTCATTTTATTCTCTCACGGCCAAACAGCCGCTGAAGACTGAGCAGATTGTTTAGAGAGGAGAGAGAAAGAGAACCTGAGTGTAGAGATGAGATGAGGCATGAAGAAGAGATAGTCCTGGGCCGGTGTGTTACCCTGCGCTGCAAAAACCTGCTCAATCAATCAATCAATCAATCAATCATTGCACACTTGCACAAGCACCAATCAATAGACACTCAATCACTGACTACACAAGCACACAGCACTGACCCAAACACTATTATAG
The DNA here is from genome assembly GCA_905160935.1 of Enchytraeus crypticus. Lineage (NCBI taxonomy): Eukaryota > Metazoa > Annelida > Clitellata > Enchytraeida > Enchytraeidae > Enchytraeus > Enchytraeus crypticus. The sequence continues at coordinate 303,655 of CAJHZI010000428.1, forward strand.
AATATACTAGAGTCTATAGAGTCTAGAGTTTAGAGTGAGACATGGCTGTGATGAACTGACACTTTATGTAAATTGCAATTATTACCGTAGAGTCGCACATATTCTGTCAGCTCAATCAATATCTGATACCATGAGAAAGAATATATGTTTATTTCGAAAACAACATCAGTGTAAAGTCGTATACATACAAAGTGTACAAAAACAGAAATAAAACTAAAAGATTACAACAAACATAATCAATGACCATGACGTGATAATGATTTATACAATGACATAATTCATTGGCTGATTCATACAATGATAGACAGACTGTACCAGAATGATGGAGTGAATGATTGATTGTTGATAAACTGAGCGATTGATTGATTAATGATGTTGTGGGAGCGGTCCTCCATAAGATCTTACTTTATATTCACCCTATGTTTAATAATTGATTGATTGATTGATAACCTTGATGTAGCTGCCCTCCATCAGATACTGCTCTATATTGACTCAGTGTTTAATAATTGATTGATTGATTGATAACCTTGTTGTAGCTGCCCTCCATCAGATACTGCTCTATAGTGACTCAGTGTTTAATAATTGATTGATTGATTGATAACCTTGTTGTAGCTGCCCTCCATCATATACTGCACTATATTGACTCAGTGTTTAATAATTGATTGATTGATTGATAACCTTGTTGCAGCTGCCCTCCATCAGATACTGCTCTATATTGACTCAGTGTTTAATAATTGATTGATTGATTGATAACCTTGTTGTAGCTGCCTCAATCAGATACTGCACTATTGACTCAGTGTTTAATAATTGATTGATAAATTGAGCTGATACTGCATAGTGATCAGTGTTAATAATTGATTGATTGATGATAACCTGTGCAGCTGCCTCCATCAGATACTGCACTGTATTGACTCAGTGTTTAATAATTGATTGATTGATTGATAACCTTGTTGTAGCTGCCCTCCATCAGATACTGCACTATATTGACTCAGTGTTTACTGATTGATTGATTGATAACCTTGTTGTAGCTGCCCTCCATCAGATACTGCACTATATTGACTCAGTGTTTAATAATTGATTGATTGATTGATAACCTTGTTGTAGCTGCCCTTCATCAGATACTGCTCTATAGTGACTCAGTGTTTACTGATTGATTGATTGATAACCTTGTTGTAGCTGCCCTCCATAGATACTGACTCAGTGTTTAATAATTGATTGATTGATTGATAACCTTGTTGTAGCTGCCCTCCATCATATACTGCACTATATTGACTCAGTGTTTAATAATTGATTGATTGATTGATAACCTTGTTGTAGCTGCCCTTCATCAGATACTGCTCTATAGTGACTCAGTGTTTACTGATTGATTGATTGATAACCTTGTTGTAGCTGCCCTTCATCAGATACTGCTCTATAGTGACTCCGTGTTTACTGATTGATTGATTGATAACCTTGTTGTAGCTGCCCTCCATAAGATACTGCACTATATTGACTCAGTGTTTACTGATTGATTGATTGATAACCTTGTTGTAGCTGCCCTCCATCAGATACTGCACTATATTGACTCAGTGTTTACTGATTGATTGATTGATAACCTTGTTGTAGCTGCCCTCCATCAGATACTGCTCTATAGTGACTCAGTGTTTACTGATTGATTGATTGATAGATAACCTTGTTGTAGCTGCCCTCCATCAGATACTGTTCTATATTGACGGGGTGTTTGATGTACTTGTCATTCTGCCTCACGTCTACCGGCAGTAGCTCTAGCTCAGTGTGGAAGTCAGCGAGCTTGTTCTGAGACAAGAGTCGCAGCAGGTTCAGTCCAAGCAGCTGATTCTTGTACGCTGACTCTCGTATGCCAGCCGGGCTGCAACACAACACAATGATGAGCTATCGTCCAGCTCAGGGTCAGCACAATCATGTCAGGGGCAGCACAATCATGTCAGGGGCAGCACAATCATGTCAGAGGCAACACAATCATGTCAGAGGCAGCACAGTCATGTCAGGGGCAGCACAATCATATCTGGGGCAGCACAGTCATGTCAGAGGCAGCACAGTCATGTTAGGGGCAGCACAGTCATGTCAGGGGCAGCACAGTCATGTCAGGGGCAGCACAGTCATGTCAGGGGCATAGATATACATAGAGGATATCAATGCTCACAGATAGTCTAGACAGAGGATAGCAATGCTTACAGATAATCTAGCTACACACAGAGGATAGTAATGCTCACAGATAGTCTAGATAGACATAGAGGATAGTAATGCTCACAGATAGTCTAGATAGACATAGAGGATAGTAATGCTCACAGATAGTCTAGATAGACATAGAGGATAGTAATGCTCACAGATAGTCTAGATAGACACAGAGGATAGTAATGCTCACAGATAGTCTAGATAGACACAGAGGATAGTAATGCTCACAGATAGTCTAGATAGACATAGAGGATAGTAATGCTCACAGATAGTCTAGATAGACACAGAGGATAGTAATGCTCACAGATAGTCTAGTAACACAGATGATATAATGATCACAGATAGTCTGATAACGATTAGAGTATGTAATGCTGCACCCCGTATGAGTCTAGATAAACATAGAGATATTAATGCTCCAGTATAGTCTAGTAGATCTATAGAGGATTATTAAGTAATGCTCAGATAGACAGATAGTCTAGATAGACATAGAGGATAGTAATGCTCACAGATAGTCTAGATAGACATAGAGGATAGTAATGCTCACAGATAGTCTAGATAGACACAGAGGATAGTAATGCTCACAGATAGTCGAGATAGACATAGAGGATAGTAATGCTCACAGATAGTCTAGATAGACATAGAGGATAGTAATGCTCACAGATAGTCTAGATAGACATAGAGGATAGTAATGCTCACAGATAGTCTAGATAGACACAGAGGATAGTAATGCTCACAGATAGTCTAGATAGACATAGAGGATAGTAATGCTCACAGATAGTCTAGATAGACACAGAGGATAGTAATGCTCACAGATAGTCTAGATAGACACAGAGGATAGTAATGCTCACAGATAGTCTAGATAGACATAGAGGATAGTAATGCTCACAGATAGTCTAGATAGACATAGAGGATAGTAATGCTCACAGATAGTCTAGATAGACATAGAGGATAGTAATGCTCACAGATAGTCTCACAGATAGAGATAGACATAGAGGATAGTAATGCTCACAGATAGTCTAGATAGACATAGAGGATAGTAATGCTCACAGATAGTCTAGATAGACATAGAGGATAGTAATGCTCACAGATAGTCTAGATAGACACAGAGGATAGTAATGCTCACAGATAGTCTAGATAGACATAGAGGATAGTAATGCTCACAGATAGTCTAGATAGACACAGAGGATAGTAATGCTCACAGATAGTCTAGATAGACACAGAGGATAGTAATGCTCACAGATAGTCTAGATAGACACAGAGGATAGTAATGATCACAGATAGTCTAGATAGACATAGAGGATAGTAATGCTCACAGATAGTCTAGATAGACATAGAGGATAGTAATGCTCACAGATAGTCTAGATAGACATAGAGGATAGTAATGCTCACAGATAGTCTAGATAGACATAGAGGATAGTAATGCTCACAGATAGTCAAGATAGACATAGAGGATAGTAATGCTCACAGATAGTCTAGATAGACATAGAGGATAGTAATGCTCACAGATAGTCTAGATAGACATAGAGGATAGTAATGCTCACAGATAGTCTAGATAGACATAGAGGATAGTAATGCTCACAGATAGTCTAGATAGACATAGAGGATAGTAATGCTCACAGATAGTCTAGATAGACACAGAGGATAGTAATGCTCACAGATAGTCTAGATAGACACAGAGGATAGTAATGCTCACAGATAGTCTAGATAGACACAGAGGATAGTAATGCTCACAGATAGTCTAGATAGACATAGAGGATAGTAATGCTCACAGATAGTCTAGATAGACATAGAGGATAGTAATGCTCACAGATAATCTAGATAGTAGCATTTGAGCTGAGCCATGTAACGCTCAAATGACTCAACGTCTTTCTTCTTTATAGACCACTGAGCACCTATCTCCAGTATATCACCTGAACCAATCAATCAGTCAATCAACCAATCAATCAGTCAGTCAATCAACCAATCAGTCAGTCAGTCAACAAATCAATCAGTTAGTCAGTAAACCAATCAATCAGTCAGTCAACCAATCAATCAGTCAGTCAGTCAACCAATCAGTCAGTCAGTCAGTCAGTCAGTCAACCAATCAATCAGTCAGTCAATCAACCAATCAATAAGTCAATCAGCCACTCAATCAATCAATCAATCAACCAATCAATCAGTCAAACAAATTGTTAGCTCGTTAACTAGTGAACAACTTTAATAAAAGAAATAGTTTCATAAAAAACCTAAAATATAGCCCTTTAAAATCAAATCTATCAAATAATAAACATTTAGCCTCTAGGAAATAGCAACTAAAGCAAAACTGATTTACATACTAGATATATAAAGAAATTCACGCAGTAGTTTTACGTACGTGCATATGTGACCTCGAGCAGCTCTTGATTAGGGCTCTGTGTGGGTAGAAAACTGAACTGTGCCTGCGTCAACTTTACCTACAAATACCATTTTAAAACCTGACATTGTTTTAAACACATACAAATCCTGAAGAATCTGATTGGTGAATACAAGCAACCCAGATGTTTGGCTTTTTTCACATCGGCTCGTAGGACAAAATTTTGATTTTACTCTACTTTTACCGTAAACTAAGATTAGATACAATTTATTAAAAGAATGGAAAATCTAGACTGCAACTTACTCTAATTAGAAATTTGGCGAAAAATGAATTAACTTTTCTACGTTCATTATAATTTTATTACTACAAATATAGCAGTACTATTATCAATAAAGTAGTGCAAACTCTAAAAGTAATCTAGTCCCAGTCACTGATGAATAGACCAACAGTGAATGCCGCAGTAGAGGAATTAGTAGGAGCTCAAGAAAACAATAGGAAACATCATAAATGCTTTTCAATCATTACTAATGTTTGAAATAAAATGTTAATGTTAAAATGTTAATGTTTGATGATAAACTGAATAAGAGAGATTTAAAACTAAATACAGATAAAACAGAAAAATATACCATTGGAAACAAAAATGATCAGGAATGGAAGAAATGCAAATATTTAGGTGCTAACTTGGATACTGAAAGAGACATAATCCATAGAAGGCAATTGTGTATGGCTATTTTTAATAAATATAAGATGAAAATAACAAATAGCAAAATAACAATGAAAACAAGAATAAATATATTTAATGCTTATATTACGCCAGTTTACTTATATAATAGTGAGCTATGGACATTAACTTCAAAACAGGAACACGAAATTGACATATTTCATAGAAGTCTATTAAGAAAAATACTTGAAATATATTACTCTCACATTATAAGCAACGATAACTTATACATCAGAACAAATGAAAAATGGAGTCTTGCAATTAAAACACGAAGACTAAAATGGATAGGTCTCTTACTTACATCACCGAACAATGCGCCTGTAAAACTTGCTTTACATGAGAATAAAAAATCTCAGACAAAACAAAGAGGTTGTCAAAATAAGCAAACATGGATCAAATTAGTAAATAAAGATCTCAAAGATGTAAATCAGAATTTGAACATATTGGATGAGAGCATCTGTGATCTGGCTGAGGATAGAGCGAAGTGGAGTCAATTAACCTTGAAACCTACTGCAGGGTCCAAATAGGACGTAGTGCAGTCTTAGTAGTAGTAGTAATGTTTGAAAAGGCTTTATAATTTTTGTGTCATAAAAATGGTATGTTGTGGTATGGTATAAAAATGGACCACACTGTTATATGGATTTGAAACATGGACATTAAGGAAGGAAGATGTCAGGAAACTAGAAGCTTTGGAAATGTGGATAAGGAGAAGAACGAAAAAGATTAGCTGGACCCAAAAAGTTACAAATGAAGAAGTCTTGAGGAGAGTGGGTACAGATAGACACTTGATAAGTGCCACAAGAAATAGGAAAAATTGGATAGGACACATTCTAAACAGAGATGTTTGCTAAAGGAGGTTTAGTAGGTAGAATAACATAACATAACATTACATTGTCAGGAAGCAATTATGTGCTTGTTTAAGACTCAGGCTCTTAACTAAAACCATTTAGTATTAATCAAATCATACAGACTTAATGTCAACATGTCAAATTTATACATAGGCCTAGCCTATGGTAGGGAAAGGGAACAGAGAGACCAAGAGTAGGCATGTTAGGTGATTTAAAGATCCACCCGTAAGTGCCATGAAGAGGAAAACAGAAGACAGAAAAGAGCAGGCTTTACATACCATGGACCTGTCAGTTGGCAGTGCACTAAGAGAGAAAAATGGTACACAGTGTGCACTATATCAAGCTTAGAGGCATACTTTAGATACGAATATATAATTCTAACCTGCCAAATGTCTTTAAAATCTGAGACAGAAGAAAAATATAACATAATTTTTTATATTGTTAAAGCCGGTAACGATGATTAGGTGATTTTGAATGACTAGATATAGAATTGAGCGAGAATAGAGGATACCTTGAGCTGATCGAGGAGTCTGCCGCACTCACTGAGGCCTTGAGGGGTCTCTCTTTGAGTGTACGCCCTCCACTCCTCCATCAGCTTATCGTGCAGAGGAATTATTTCTCTTCCTGCGCTCATGTTTATTTCTATTTATCACAATAATTTTATTAAATTCGGAATCTTACTCCGCGTTCTTCGCCTACCAAGATTGACAGTTCTGCTTTCTTCTTAACTATACGTAATTATACTGGTTCAGAAAGTCGTTAAGACTTGTAACTCCAGTTTAGTCGTAATATTATACCTCATCAGACATAAATTTATAAAGGGGAAAAATTGCTAGAATTTCATACCTAGATGAGTCAATCCAAATTAAACAGAGACATACATACCAGTATACATACACCACCTCCAAATATACCTTCCTAGACTGATCTACCTAAAAACATATTTACATATATACATACACATACATACATATACATCTCTCTCCTCAGTGCGCTGCCAAGTGGCAGGTTCACTTAAGGTACTTTCTCGCTCCATTTATGAGCACTCCTTGGATCAACAAGTTAATCCCTTCACAAAGTCTATGCCTTATCCATATCTTATGTAGTCTATAGCTTTGGAAAAGTATGGCTTCTGAGGTGATTTCGCGTTGCCTTCCACAGTTAAATGGATTAATTATCATTTAATTCTGGGGGAAATATTTCATGGTGAGGTGAGTCCCCTCTTGCCATCCTCAGCTCCTGTCTTTAGTCGCCAATTGCGTACACGCAGAAGATTGTTTGCGGTTGCCCTATTCTGCAGTGGTCCAACCACATCCGAGCACAACACGGGGAGTACAAATACATAGCCTATATAAAGTGGAATGGAGTACAGGAAAATATAAGATATCTCTCAGATCTCCATTGTGATTATCACATGTCAGCGTGTGTTCTTATTTACTATGTAAATAAAGAACAAATTAAATTAATTAAAAACTGTCAAGCAATAAAATGAAGTATTTCTCGGTTTCTTAGGCTCGTTTAATAGCCAGGTAGTAATTAGTTTCATCGATATGAAAAATGTATTTTATCCGTTTGTGTTGTTATTTATAGTATATTTGGACTGGTTTGGGGGATTTTAGAATGTGCACCTTGTGATTCAACTTGATGTTGAAACCTGGGTATGAAATATCTTCATTGCATTGTTATGCTGTCACAACAAAGAGAGAGTATGTAGAACTAGCATAGAAGTATATGACTCAGCACTGAGGTACTTTCCATTGTCATCATCAAGATATGTGTAGGTCACTTATTACAAAATACATCTAGACAGTATTGCGTTTGTCAGTAATCATTCCTTTAAGATCGTCAATGGAATGTGTAGTAAATATTTGTTAATATTTTAGACTGCCCTGAGGTGACCTGTTAGGACTTTGAGGATGGCTTCAACAGTAAGACTTATGTCTGTGGACTATCAGGTGTTTGGTAAAGTTCAAGGTAACCTTAACCTTTAGATTAACTCTTTCAAATTTTAACCTTTAGGGTATTAAATGTACAGTTGAGATTACGTTCTATTAACTCCCATATGTCTCATATGTCATGAGTATTGAATTTGTCAAATCTTCTGTTTTTTTCAGGAATAGGTAGATACCTTGTGCATACTCAAGTGCATATTTAGTATAAAAGGTAAAGCTACATTGAGAGTCATGCAGCGACCACAATCTTTGTCGTCAGCTAGACTTCTGTAGGCCTAATTATGGAATTTTTTAACAAAATATCTATTGCATGAAGTATTTTAATATATTTATCTCAAGTAATCTAAATGCTAAATAATATTACAATGAATCCAATTTATGAAATTTTATTTATTTGTTCCATATAGTTGCACACATGCCAACCACATGTGTTTACAAAGTTTCCCTTCTTGGTTGCTGTTTTTGTAGTTTTTATGATTTCTTCCTTTCCCCTATATGGTTATTAAAATGAGTATATTGTAAAAAAAGCATTTATCGAAGTAGAAGAAATTATTTAAAAGTTTTAAAAGAATGGAATTTGTCGATATATATAAAAATTACAAGTAATAACGGATATTGTTGTTCTTATTGCTTTACGAATAAAAGGATATGATTTTTAAAAGCATAATTATTAAACTTATTCTCTTTATATATCACTCCTCTTAGCTACCTGCTTGCTCAGTCTTCCATAAATTTTCATTTCTATGCAGATGACACTCAACTGTATATTTCCTTTTCTAATCAAGATTCCGATCAGAAACTGGCCCATCATTCATCCATTCTAGACAAGGTTTATTCCTGGTTTTGTGCTAACCGTCTTGCTGTTAATCCTTCCAAAACTGAATACCTTTTAATTGGCACTCCTTTGCAAAGAAATAAAATTACTAATAAATCTGTTAATTTTCAGAATCTTGCTCTTTCACCTTTTCGATCCGCCAAAAACCTTGGAGTCATATTTGATGAAAACCTTGACTTTAAATCCCCTATCTCTTCTGTTTGTCGCGCTTCTTTCTTCCAGATTCGTCAGATTAGGCAAATACGTCCATCCCTTACTAGAAATTCAGCCACTATCCTTGCTAATTCTATAGTTCATTCAAAGCTCGACTACAGTAATTCATTATTACATGGATTGCCTACTTCTTCTCTCAAATCGTTTGCAGCACGTCCAAAATTCTCTTCTCGACTTCAATTTCGCTCTCTTTCTTTACTTCGCAGACTTCACTGGCTCCCTGTTAATCAACGCATAAAATATAAAATAGCTCTATTAACTTTCTAAACTCTGCGATTTGGCAAGCCTTCTTACTTATCTGAAATTCTTCTTCCCTATCGTCCCTCACGTTCACTTCGTTCCACCCATGCCAATCTTCTCTCTGTTCCAAATATTCTGACATCATTGGGCAGACGTTCTTTTTCTTACGCAGCACCCACAATCTAGAACTCTTTACCTGCTAATCCTCGCTCTTGTTCTTCTCTTACAACATTCTCTAGCAAGCTTAAAACTTACCTTTTCCCACTATAGACATAATCAATATACACTGACCATTTTTGATCACCGGACTGGCTTTCGTTTAGGACCTTACTTCTCCTCAGCACATTTATTTTGCAGATTGGTCTGGGTGAATTGATCTGTAGTGATGTGTGCTGTTGGGGACGTCCCTGACATCATCCCTGGATGAGGAAACGGACGTTAAACCTTTATTATTATTATTATTATTAAAAGTATGACTCAACTTTCAATCTCTTCAAATTTTATATAAACGTTGAACATGTACTTTATTTTTGTTGCAGGAGTGTTCTTCAGGAAGGTTTGAATTAACTTTCTATTTTTATATAACGGTGTTTTATCGTGTTTTATCGTTCAGTTTGGAAGAAATGCGGTTTAAAATGCTGATGTGATATAATTTTATAAATTCTATTCATATTGACTCTTGATGGACAATATTCTCTTCGTCACATTGAATGGATCTCTTGTATTATAATAAATAAAAGTACTATATAACTAGAAATCGGTCACTTATTTATTATTTATTTTATTGATTTGACCTAAATTAACAAAAATTTCACAATCATTATATTAATTAGCCTTTTCTCTATTAATGTACTAAGTTAAAATATGTTTTTGATTGTCCAGTTTATCAAATCAATAATACAGGTGTTAGTTAATTTTAAATATTGATAGATTGATGAATGAATGAATGATTGATTGAATGAATGATTGACTGACTGCCTCACTGTTTGGATTGCCTGAGTGACTGATAGATTGATTTATTGCTTGATTTACTGATTTATAGATTGATTGCTTGATTTAATGATTTATATATTGATTTATTTATTGATTGATTGATTGATATATTGATTGATTGATTGCAGTACACAAAGTCAAAGGCTAGTGCCCTGGGTTTGGTGGGTTGGGTAAAGAACACAGACACAGGCACAGTGGTGGGAATAGTACAGGGCTCAACTGATAAAGTCAAAGTCATGTATGACAGCTTTCAAATCTAGTAGATTCTCAGAAATATAAGCTGAGCTGATTGCACTAAATCTTGTTCATATCTGATAACATTGCACCATCTTATCCTCAATTACACAAGTTTTATTTGTTAGATTTGGATATTCCTTGTGATTAATTATTTTTAAAGTATTAACATTATTCTATTACAAAAGGTATATACTTACCAACATCATTGAATCTTGTTGATGCGTAGAACTAATAATGAAATACGGAAATCTTCGTCAGATGTATCTGCCTCATCTGCTGCTTCAGCGTCACTATTGTTTTCATACCTTGAAGCATTGAGTGCATAGTGATGATATCTTGGCAGATTACAAATATCCGCTTTTCTGTAATAACCGAACAACTGCATAAAGTTTTAACAATATCTCGGTAATTGTACTAGTACCATTTATTTCTAGTGATACTCGTGTATTGCTTTGAGTCTAATCTGAAATTATCTGTTTTAAAATCTTCAGAATTGTCGTATTTATTATTATATGTTAGCATATAATTCTCTCTCTCTCACTGTCTCTCTCTCTCTCTCTCTCTCTCTCCCTGGCACTTTCTCAACTGTTCTACTTATTGGCAGGTCCAACGTTCATTATATTTACTCCTACTCACAATCAGCTGTCCTGATTCACCACTCCATCAAGCTTAACAAGTTAATCCATTCATATGATTATAATTAGATAAATTAATTGAATGATCTGTTGCGCACGTATTTTGTTGATTTTATTTCTCTGTGTGGTGACTGGCGCAGGAAGAACTGGCTGGAGAAAGAGGGCAGTCCTCAGTCCAAGATCAGCCGATGTGAGTTCAGCAATGAGAGACAGATTGCTTCTCTCGAGTTCAAGGATTTCAGAGTTGTGCACTGATGTGCGCACAGAGTTGTGCACTGATGTGCGCACAGAGTTGTGCACTGATGTGTGTGCAGATCTGTGCACTTATATGTGCAGAGCTGTGCACTTATATGTGCAGAGTTGTGCACTTATATGTGCAGAGTTGTGCACTTATATGTGCAGAGTTGTGCGCTTATATGTGCAGATCTGGGCACTCAGTAATGCGCTGAATTGTCTGCTTGCACTCGTCAGGTTATCGGATGCGTTTGTCTGGCCACCTAGTCAATCCTGGACCTGCTAGACTCTGAGTTTAATTGTTAAATGTCTAGTTTTTAGCATTGAGGATCTTGTTCTGTTACATCCTGTGTTGTGCTCAATAGATTGTCTTGAACTGTTCTATAACTAGATGTCATGTGAGAGTTCGGCTGTTCACCTGAGTTATACACTTGTGAAGACACACAGTAGACATCTTCATAATGTTCAACTTCAGTTGTTTGAATATAAAATACCCTACGGTAAACTTATTGGCTAACTTTGTTTTTATTTCAATGCTATTTTTTGAACTTAGAGGAGGCTTGACTTATGTTGATCGGTTAGTGAACGGGTATTGTAGGGACTAGAGCAGTGGATTCCTCAGTGTATGAATGAGTCAAGCTAGGCTAGAAATGAGGTTATTGATCACAATGTCTCGGTAACTTGTTTTTACAGTGTATGTTGTGACTTGTTTAACTTCTGTTCTGATAATAAATAAAAATGTAAATATAATCTGTGTTATTCTAATTCAGCTAGTTGATTTTCATCGGAATTTAGGGTAATTTGCGTTTTTATCATTTGAAGTGGTGTGTTATTCTGGCAGTTACATCTTCAAAGTCTATGTGACTAGATCTAGTTACATAGATTAAAACTATTTATATGACTCTGTTAATATGTAAAATAGCAGATAGATCAAATATAAAGTTATAGTGCTAGTATTAGTAATCCCTAATTAATGGAATTCTTTGTAAATTATATTATTGGACATGATTTTATCTTTAGATATACTTAGCAGGTTTTGATTTTGTTCTGTTGTTGTGGTCAATGTTCTTGTCTCATTGTTTTAACACTGTAGTGTAGCGCTGCTCTTGTTACATTTTTTACATTATATTATAGACACACTGTGCGGGTGAATGTGCAGTGTGGTTACAAACTGAACGTGTTGTTAGTGCATTGATAGTAGTGGAGCCTGATAATAAAGGATTAGACTAATCCTTTATTATCAGGCTCCAGTCTCTACTGGAGCCTAATAATAAAGGATTAGTCTAACAGCTCCAGCCTCTACTGGAGCCTGTTGATAGAGGATTAGTCTAACAGCTCCAGTCTCTAGTGGAGCCTGTTAATAGAGGATTAGTGTAACAGCTCCAGCCTCTATTGGAGCCTGATAAGAAAGGATTAGTCAACAGCTCCAGTCTCTGTTAGTTATCAGTTAGCAGAGTTAGTTATATATCCATGTTACCTTTCATAAAAAGCACTGGGTCAGAATGCATAGTTGCTTGTTGAGACCAGCGCAAAAAAAGCTCTAATAAAAACCTGTCCAGTGAGTATCCGGGTTTTTATTTCATTTTCTTATTAGTTTATATTGAAATCTGTCAGAACATAGAAACTAGACAGGTACAGGCATATAAAACTGATTGTTTGATTAAGTTGACTTGTAAGGCGCTTCATATATAGGCCTAGTCTTCTAACTAACAATAAAAACTAGAACTAGAATACTAAGTAGTGTAGTCAGGAGCTTTATAGTTTACCTTAGGGTTTCAAATTTGAAACTCTCGGATCAATTATGAAGTTACGAAAATAGTTATTAAATTATTGAATTGCTATGGTGCAAAATTATTCACTCCAGATAGTCTTAACACATATAGAATGTCATACATAATTATTTGTAAATCTGACTGCAAAAATATTAAGGTAGCACACTAAAATTAGAAAAAATTCATAATTTGAATTTAACAAATCCACCTAGATTGAGTCAAGCATTTTCGGATTTTTATGGAATACTCTCATCACTTTTGTCCTTTGATATTAACCTTCATTCGATATTTCAATGCCGTATCATTTAGACTATCCATTGTCTTCTGTAGGCTCGTCTCGCTTCTCGCTACCATTCCTTTGTACCGCTACCATTTTAAAATTTGTGTCGGAACCAGCCTTACCTGAATATATGCTGTTAGATACTGTAAGACATGTAAATGCAAAAACTAATATATATTTGTATTGTTTTTACTATCTTTATTTAATGTCAGGCTGATGAAGAAGAAAGTAACTACAAGAGTTTGGTTCAGTTCAGTTTGTACGAAGTCTGGGTTCGGTTCGGGTTCGGCCAGAGTCTGGGTTCGGGTTCGGTTCGGTTCGGCCAGAGTCTGGGTTCGGGTTCGGTTCGGGTTCGGTCAGAGTCTGGGTTCGAGTGCGGTTCGGTCAAAATTCTAGATTTTAGGGTTCGGTTCGGTTCGATTCCCATCTCTAATTTAAAGTATGAAATTTGTATTGCTTTATAATTTAGATTGAACTCTAGCATGTTCCAAACTTATATTCTGTTACTAGATGATAACTCTTATCTATGGTGTATTGCAAATGAAACATGGCGGCTTCTTTGTTTATTTAATGAGAATTCCTTCATAAAAAATATTTTTTAATTTACATAAAGATTTTCACAAATTGCAATCTCTCCGATAGTGCGTTAGTATTGAATTGTGTCCCTATATCGTTATTCTGTTATCGATTGTTGATAATAATTATTTGATTGCCCTTTTTAGTTACTGAAGCCGGTTGTCTATAATCTCAAACTATTTGCTTTTGTAACTTAGAATTTATTTTCACTTATGGGTTTTTAAAGGTATTAGTGTTAATTAAGTTAGGATAATTGAGACCTTAACCTATTCATAATATACTAAGTGTAAATATTTCACTTAGAGCGATGCCCTGGCGCTGTTTTCAGGTCACCCGTGTAATATTCAAATGTCCCCTATCCTCTTGAGCTGTAAAAAAGTAAACACGCATTATATGATTATAGTGAAATGATGGACTGTGTTGATATCTATCACTTTTAATACCACTTGCTTAAACCGTTAGGCAATTTAGTCTATTTTCCGTTCAACCAGTCCAGTGAATGTTCGAGATTATACTCCCAGATCAGCACGGTTGGGATTAGAACCCGCGAGGGTTCAATTCACCTCAGGATCTGTCATTTAAAACTTCATGACGTTACCCCTATGCTATTAAAACATTTAAAATGTAATAGCTGTGGTCACTTTGTAAATAATACAGATTATCAAGGTCATAAATATTTACTATTTATTATTTTTCATTGCTATGTCAACGTTATGTTCACTTTCATAAATTAATAAATTTTAAACATTCTGTGTCCGCAAATATTAAAATTATTGTGAATTATAGGTAACAGTAATATTAACCATTTTCTGTCAAACAACTGTGACAATATGAACTTGTCTGCGATAAAAATCTTAAGTCAGTGGCATCTGTTGTCGCTAAATAATTTCTGTCTTGCAAAACTAAAGTAATCAATATGCTTGTGTAAAATTAACTTTGAGCAGGCATCGGTAAAGAATTCGTATTAATTATTTGCCCTACATGCTATCGTAGATAACAGGTAATCAAGTAGGTTCTGGCTGATAGAACTATCATTAACAAACTGTTGAACTTGTTTCAGAGTCAAAATGTCGAAGCTACAGCAGCGCAGCGTCCACTACACATTTATCTGCGACCTCTGCGGGCTAGCCTTTGCCTCGCAGAAAGATCTAGACATCCACCATTCCTCCCACTCTTCCTCTGTCGTTCTCTCTTCCAACTCCACTCAACCTTTCGCTTGTCCCACCTGCGAAGTCTCTTTTGAATCATCAGGTCTCTTACGACGACATGTTCTCAGCGGCTGCAATCTCTCCGATAAACTCAGCCAGAAACCTGGAAAGAAGTCGTCATCCGTCGATATCATGAAATCTCATGCATGCGAGACGTGTGGGCTTCGATTTGCCTGGTACGACAATCTGGTGATGCACCAGCGATCGCACACGCAACAGTCGTTTGCATGTGAGATTTGTTTGGCTACGTTTCGTTCGACGGCCTCGGTGAAGGTTCACATGTGGAAAGTTCACAGTCATCAGAGTAAGAACTCACTGGCCGTGCCTGTAGGCCCTGCTTCCCTTCATAGCAAGAACTCTAAACTAGAGTCTTCAGGCTCAACGCCAACAACTGCCAACTCATCTAGCTCTAATTCAGCAGAAAATGCTGGAAATTCAAATATAGACAATCAAAAACATGCGTCGGTCGGTGCCAACAAAGCTTCTGCCGCCGATGGAAAGCCGTACGTTTGTGAGAAATGTGGTAAGGGCTTCCAGTACGACTTTTCCTACAAGGCGCACGTGAACATCCACTCGCTGAACGGGGAATTACCCGTGGGAACGGCCGACAGTCTATTCCCAGCGTCCGAGCGACCTTGGGTGTGTGGTCTCTGCGGAGGAACATTCAAGTTAAAATTTCGTCTTGTTGCTCACGAGAGAAACTGCTGCCGCAAGATCATCGTTGGCAAGTCCAAGGCGGACAAAGGTCCGATCACTATCGCACAGTTTGCTGACTTAGTTCAGTTGGGTGTGGTGGGAGGGAGCAAGTACAACACGCTGCAGTTAGGCGACGGAAGTAAAGATGACAATTCCGGAGCCGATTCCATAAATCTCGCTGATTTTGCAGCTGGATTTTCCGACGATGACGTTACGATTGTACCAGTGTCTAAGATGCCGTCAGATCTAATGGACTTCTTTATGATGGGCGATTTTATTGACGACAAGATGGCAGAGGACGCAGACAGTTTAGCGACTGATTCTGGCGAATTATCGGGTGTTTTATCCGAGTCTGGCGATTTTTTTAAAGCTAGTTCTAAATCCAATAGTGTCGTCAAATCAAACAGTATCAACTCTCTAACATCAGGCACTGGCAACATCTCATCCACTAGCAATTCTATTTCTTTTTCTTCTTCTAGCAAGATTGTTAAATTTCATTCCGATGTCGGCATTGCCTCTACCTCAAACAGTATCTCAGCCTCATCGACTGCGGATGGTAAGAACAAACCAGCGAGCAACAGAAGCAGTTCTAAATCTTCATCCGCTAGGCAGCAGTCGTCTAGTGTCTGGAACATTGTGACTTCATCAGGCGGAGAACCGTCTCTGATCTCCTCCAGCAACGATATTACAACGTCGTTGCCGGGTAACCAGACTCTCTCTAGTTCTGTGGTCTACGTAGTCCCAGAGGATAGGGGCGGAGCTGATTCGTTCAGCCTGGGGGAGGGGCTGGAATTAGACGAGGATGAGTCTAACGAGGTGAATGACGCGTTTAGAGCTAGTGATTTAGCGACGTCAGCTACAATCCACAGAGATAGCAAAGGTTCTCAGAATTATAACAGTCGTAAGATATTGAAAGATGCGTCAGTAGTGCGAGCAAATCAAGACGAGGATTATGGAGTTACGGACGGTACATCGGGTGTACTAGACAATAATAAATATAAGGATAATGGAAAACGAGGTCGATGCGATGAAATCGATATTAGTGTCTTTGACTTTGATGATGTCGATGATAATAATGATAATGATGATGATGATGATAATGATGATGATGATGAAGACGGTGATGATAGTAGCATTAATAACGGCTCGTGTGAGGAACGGGACAGTGACAGCGATGTTGATGATATTGTTGAACCGAAACGAGTGCGGAAGGCATGAGATAAATTGCAGTAGAATGCATTAGGTTTATAGACCATATCTATAGGGTGATATCTTAGTAAAATATTTATTTATTGTTTCTATTTTACTATTAAATTTTTCTAATATATATATATGGAATATATTATTTTAAATGTACATATATCTCTGGTTATAGCCACGTAGGAGTTTGTAAAATGAATATTTTTAAGTAAGAATCAGAGTTAATACTGAAGATGGCAGTGGTTAGCTAGGTGGTGGATTCTGTTTTTGCGTAAAAGGCTCACAATAACAATCCTGTTCTACCGTAAACCCTTTTGTTTTGGAAATAGTCACGACAAATGTATGAGCGAGAAGATGCTCTTTTGTTGCAGTGTCGACATCTTTATTCCCTGAGCCAGTTTTCAGATGGAGAACTTGAGAAGATAGAGGTGTCAAGACTTGTGACGTAGTTAAATGCTAAAAAGCTGATATTAACATCAGTTTCCTCACTCGAAGGCAATGTCAGTGACGGGCGAGCCCAGAATTTGAACCCCGCACTAATGTTCTGAGCTTTGATCATGTAATGCAGGTGCCATTGATTTCCGTTCATTCTATAAAGAGATCTCTGACAATCATGATCATGTCGTCTATATCAACTGTTGCCGCCTGGTGTTAAATAGTGAAGTTATAAATTATTGAAGTGTCTTTGAGAGTGCATCATATTGAATACAAACTGATCATGTCTGTGTTGAACTTATAGATAACTTCTATTCTATGGGTGTTTTTTTGCTGATATGTTAAATGTTAATCCAACGTTGAGAGTGTTGAGAGTATTGTATGGTAGTTAGCCTCAAAACGAAAACCATTCTGTGAGTGACTGCTACAGAAGATAGCTGAGTTACAAATCTTTGCTGTGGGTAGACTGGAGAACCCACCTCTGTCGTAGTGTACTGTCTACTGGCAGGACCATGGGGCGTCCCTGACATTGCCTTTGGCGAGGAACCGGACGTTAAATTCTTATTGATTGATTGATAAATAACGCCTCCACTCTTCTGTTTTCTCTTGATGTCGAACACGAGAGGATCTATAAATCATTTAACATTGGAGAAACAATGATATTAGATTAATCACAACTCTGTGTTATGTCTCATAGAGGATCAGCGCCGGTATCTCGTCCTATGTGGACTAATAACGCACATTATAGTGAAATGATCAACTATGTTGATATCTATCACTTTTAAGACCACATGTTAAATCCGTTAGGCAAATTAGCCCATTTTCCGTATAACCAGTCCAGTGAATGTCCAAGATTTTACTCTCAGATCAGCGCAGCTGGGATTCGAACCTACGAGTGTTTAATTCACCTCAGGATCTGTCACTTAAAACTTCATGACGTATCTTCACCTCTAACCATTGCGCTATTGAGACATTCGAATGTTCTGTGTAGTGAAAGTAGAAAGCATTAGATCACTAATCTTGTTCAGTAGAGAACTCGAGTGTGTCGTGTGGCTCCATCTATTGCAGTTATCTCTGGTCACTTAACGGTAGGTTATTGACCCTTCACTTTGCTCTTAAGCTTTCCTTCCACTGACGTAGAACTACAGCCGTTAAGAGTCATAGAGTCTGAATCCCTTGAGACCCGGCTCGCGTAAAACCAACAAACTATCGAGAGATTTTCTTCAATGACGTTAAACCTTTATTATTATTAATGCTAATTGAATGTGCTTTCTAATTCTTAACTAATGTTAAGAATGTCTCAATAGCGTAGGGGTAACGTAATGAAGTTTTAAATGACAGATTCTGAGGTGAATGGAACCCTCGTGGGTTCTAATCCAGGTCCTAACTCTCAATTGAGAAGATGAGACCACTTTCGACAAGTTTATATAGCCTACGAGTTGGTTTTAACAATTTTTCTATAGACTATTTAACTTTTAGTTATATAGAAGTGGAAGTTCAAATAATTCTATACAATTTCTTGGTGCTGTCACACCTATTCCTTGGGCCCATTTCTGCGCAGACGTCACTTGCTGATTTCTCTATCTCTCTCTCTCCCTTCCTGTCACTTTCTCGACTGTTCTGCCTAGTGGCAGGTCCAGCGTTCATTATATTTACACCCAGTCTCCCACTCTCAGTCAGCTGTCATCAATCGAACAATCAATCAATAGGAATTAACGTCCGGTTCCTCGCCATAAGGCAATGTCAAGGACGTCTCTTGCAGACTCTACACAAACAGACGCAAAAGCACCACACGATGACGACTGAGTACACAGAGACCACAAGTGAAAGCGAGATCAAAACTCCTGATTCGTCACTCCTGAATCATGATCCTTTCACTGGAAGCCTCTACAATTCAGTGTAGACTCTATTTCTCTCTCCAGTGTTCGGCAGAGTGGCAGCTTCAAAGCACATATTTATACTCACCTCAACACCCTTACGTAGCTTATAGATTGGCAAGAGTAGAACTTCTGAAGTGGTTTACCTTTGCCTTCCTCGGTTCTTGCTTATTCTCCTCTTGTGACACATGCAGTGTATTTGGTTTATTCTTCAGAGAATGGGACTTAAAGCGGAAAACACGTCAAATACACGAGATTGTATCAAGACTTCCCAACCCCCCCCCCCCCCTCCCGCTCTGCATGAAACTAACTGACCCGGATGGCTATAAAATTTTATGACGAAAATTACCTCCATCTGTCGAATACGAGCGACTTAAAAATCTGTTTTGATAGCAGATGGCGCAACTTGGGTTCCTGATCTGCAGTGTAGGATAAACATCTGGTTGTTTTTAATAATAATAATAAGATAACATAACATAATATAACATATACATATATCATAACATAATAACAATTAAGAGTGCCACAGTCATCAATGACAACATCGAGCACTATTGAGACAAAATCAAGCCAGCGAGCAAAAAGAAGGTCCAAAAATGGTGCAAATTCCAAAATCCAGAAAATCAGTCCAAAGTAGTAATAATAATAAAGGTTTACCGTATGTTTCCTCATACAATGATATACATCCGCAAAAATTAATTTAATGAAGAAGTTTTCTTTAATAGTTAAATTTAATTGACAAAATAATTTAAAGACAGTTTAACTTTCCAAATAGAAATTTTAGAAGCATCTATTATCGTCAATATTCTGTAACGGGTTCAAAAGTTCATTTTATTTTTTTAAATACCGCATCCTCCACGAACAGTACTAAGTAGGTACTTTATCATATCGAGATATTCAGATACTCTAAGATGTTCTTAGGCTAGTTTACTTCAAATTCACTTAGCTTCAGGTTGACATTCTCATTTTTGCTCATCGCATTTTTAAAATTAATTCTACACATTTTACCGTAATCTTTTTTGAAATATATCATTTTGAAATTCTCACTTAAAATAAAATCAAAATCTCGTATGGGTTAGATATACGAATAATCTGTCATCAGTCGATTCCACGCTTGCGCCAATACTGTTACTACACATTTAAAGGTTTGTTGAACCCTAATCCCTTTCCTCACTTCTTTCTTCTTCCAATGCATTCCACCAGGCCTCCGTCATCTGGAATAACTATTCCAATCTTCTGGAATGACACGGAAGCGCCTCCAATGACCGACATCTTCTGTTTTATTTGAAGAGGACTGAAAGGATTGGAATGATCTACGACAACATTAAGCCTCGTAAATCCGAATCCTATCAGATATCATAACGCAGTGACTTCCTCTCAGCTAGGAGCTTAATTAACTGCAGTGCGGCCTGTCCGCCATCTTATTTCTCTGTTGCTAAACAATCGAGAGTGTGGTCGAACTGCTATGTCAATCAATCAATCAATAAGAATTTAACGTCCGGTTCCTCGCCATAAGGCAATGTCAGGGACGTCTCTTGCAGACTCTACACAAACAGGCACCAAAGCACCACACGATGACGACTGAGTACACAGAGGCCACAAGAGAAAAATACGATCTAAAGAGACGACCAAAGCAGCTGTGAACGGGTTTATATTGAAGAGATTTCCGTGTAACAGTAAAATTGGCGATTCAATATTTCCTCGCAAGTACAACTACTATACAAAGCTATCTACTATATAAAGCTATCATACAGGTTTACATCTGGTGTTCTCGAGGGTTAATTGTTACATAAACTGATTTCAAGATGTTCAAGTGCATGTAAGCCTCATATATATATATATATATATATATATATATATATATATATATTATATGTATATATATATAATTTATATAATATATAATATATAATTATATAATTATATAATTATATATATATATATATATATATATATATATACATATATATATATATATATATATATATACAGTATATATCCAGCTAGGGGGCCCACGAATGTGTTGTACATATTTGTGTGTTATATATGTATAGGCCCTATAATGAAATGTTATAGTAAGTAGTAAGCAGTATTGTATAATACACTGTTATGTACACTACATTAGTGAAACGTTTAATGGACTTTTTTGAGTCCAGACATCCGTGGAAACGGCTGATCCGGATCATTTAAAATTCCTGCTCCAGTCTCACGGATCAGTCGCCTGTGCAGAGGTCACGTGGAAGAGGAAGTCCTAGGATTCCATGGCTATCAGATCGGTTGAATGATTCGGTTATAACCTTGAAATAGCGCAGACTGGACTGATAGGAACCGTCTAAATGTAGATGTTCAATTTAACGTAATCTGGGACTTACTGGTCTCAGTTAGATTTCTTCGAATAGTTAACAGTTAAAGAGTCATTTTAAAATTTGTTAAATAGTAGGAAGTAATTTGAGTCAGAAATAGTTACAGAAGTGGCACCTAAATTAAAACTCGTTAACAAAGAAATTGTTAAATAAGAAGAAATAAGAACAATATTTAAATAGAAGGCATTTAGGCCCTACATTAAGGTTTGTGTAGGGAAAAATAAGACTGACGAATAGTTTGGGTTATTTTTTATTAAGAAATTGTTTTGAAAAGAAGAATAATATATAGGAAATCGTAAATACGCCTACTCATAAAAATTAACAATAATAGGCCCCTATAGAGCTTTTAAATAAGGGTCGTGGAACACATCTAACATTTGAATCGGTATGATTGAGCAACTGCAATTATTAAAAATTACTGATCTACATAGAATCGTTAACGGTGCTGTGTCCGGGCTGCTGAACAATTGACAAATCGTAGACTGCACGTATAAAAAGGCGACAAATGAATAAGATTCAAATTAACGTTAGAAAAGGCATTAGGTTGATGAGCGCCTAGGCTTCTGAAATTGCTACAAAATTGTCTTAAACAGATGGAAAAGTTTAAGGATTCTTATCCCGTTCCTAGCTAAACTGTGATTCAAGGGAAGAAGATGATGATGAAGATTCATCTAATTCTCTATATTCTCTACAGCAGACGGAGCACATATATGACGCTAATGTAATGACATTAGCTTTATTACTGATAATTTATTTACTGATCATTTATGTCGTTACTGTAGCTTTATTTTATAGGAAATTTGCATATTTTAAAGAAACTGTTTTTGACATCGAACTGTAAGATCAATATAGGAATTGGATAATGAGGAACAATGAGGTAACGATGGAGGAAATAGAGGATGATGAAGCAACAGCTACACCCCTGCTAGTCAATGAAACATTCGTCAAAAACCCGCACGAGAGACTGGTCAGTATAACTTTAATCATCTTCATCATCTTCTTCCCTTGAATCCCAGTTTAACTAGGGTCGGGATACGAATAGACTGTCTCAAATCCTCTCTGTCCTACATCATATCATCATTCGATCACAATTTGAGGCTTTTCCATTCGTTTAAAGTTTTGTAGCAATTACTGGAGCATAGGCGCTCACCAACCGAATGCCCTTTCTGATGTTGATATGGATCTTAGTGCTTTAGTCGCATTCTACGACACCTGCAGTCACCGGTTGGTCAGTTCTTCAAACAACCCGCACACAACTCGGACTCGGATCAGTATAACTTTAACACTAGAAACCCGGAGATTTCGTTATACCTAGAAAACCTGAAGCGGGTCAATTGACCCAGCATGTATTTCGTTCGAATTATCGGTTATTTTACTCAGCCAATCTATAAGCATTAACATAAATTCTTAAAGTAAGAGATGCTT
The DNA here is from genome assembly GCA_905160935.1 of Enchytraeus crypticus. NCBI lineage: Eukaryota > Metazoa > Annelida > Clitellata > Enchytraeida > Enchytraeidae > Enchytraeus > Enchytraeus crypticus. Next base: position 326,920 of record CAJHZI010000428.1, read on the forward strand.
AGTGTTATCTACTCTTGTTACTGTTCTTGGCTACTGTAAAATTCTAAAATAAATATTCAAAACTTTTCTTAATAAAGAAACAAAGGCTTTAGAATTGAATAATACACAAAGTTACAAAAACTTCCTATTAGACTTCTAAAAGCCTAACCATAACCAAAAGACTAGCATAAACAAGATGCAAATTGAACAAAAACCAGTGGGGGAAGTAAAATCTATTTGAAAAAATTTCAAGATGTATCAGTGGAAAGAAGAATTATTCTCGTCCTTTCAGTAGTTTACACTATCACTAAACTTAGTCAATAATCCTAACTTTGTTTTATTTCTTAACCCTGAATTTTAACGTTAATCCTAATTCCAAACATATATTTTAGAATTTTGGACAATATTAGGGTTATATAGTTAGAACTTTGAAACCCTAATTGGAATATCTTCTCAAGATTTTAACAGCAATTCTGTCTAAAATAGACATTATAAAATGGACAATTTTACGACGATTGTTCCTTCCAGTAGTCAGACGTGCCCTGTTGAGCAACGCTGCACTTCATCACAATGCCCCAGGCGTTTGACTGCGCAGTAAGCTCTAGCAAAACTGCAGGACGTGTTGGAGGATGAGAGTGGTAGTGAATCGGATGTCTCAGATGCAGCTAGCGATAAATCGAACTCGGATATTGAACCAGATTCTGATTTCAGCTACGAAGATTCAGAGGTTGAAAACAGCGATAATGATAGTAATGTTAGTGGCGATGATGATGATGTGGAAGATTATGATAATTCGGTTGATACTCACGATGCTTCTGGTAATAATTCAGGCAATCCTGGTGATGTGGGGGTTGTTCAGGGGGACTACAGTGATAACACCACATTTGTGCACTGCAAGGACGGTAAGCCTGGGATCATTATTACAGATCAAGCAATTGGCGACAAACGTCAGAAGCAGAATATTTAGAAATCAAAGCCTGTTGTCACGGGGTACTCATGAGTCACATCAACTCCTCTGGAAGCCTTTCGTAGAATAGTGGACGAGGGTACGATACGCCATATCAAACGATGTACCGTTGAATATGCTTGTTTGACAGATGCTACCTGGGAATCCGAACTCGAGGCATCCCTTGGTCAATGCTTGGTCTATGGTCTACAGTCTCTGTGAACATCTGCGATACTTGTGACAGTGAAGGCTCCAAGTGAACATCGTAGTTCATGGAGAACTATATTAGTTTAGCCCTAGAGGTCAATGATGATTGAGAGTCAAAACACTGAATTTTTTGTATTTTTGTGAAAATATTGACAATAACTTAAAAAACATTATTTTGGATTAAGGTCCATGGCCACTAGGGTCATGTCAATCGAAACTGTTCCTTATTAGTTCAGTAGTTTGAAGAAAAGTATATTGATCAGCAACATTGGGTCAATTGACCCACTTTAGGCATTCTAGGTGTACCCTGTTCATGTGATGGAATGGGTGATGATTCAATGATAATTATATATTGTTCATGTAATATGCCTTAAATAAATAAAAGTCACCGAGTTTGGTGGTTGTTGGAACTATGGTGTAGTTGTAGTGCTGTTCGAAAGTAGCGTTTGGGTCAATTGACCCACGTTAGGGTTTCTAGTGTTAAAAATAATTTTAAAAATTATCTTAGCAACGCGTTAACTGATTTTATAGGTCCTTGCGAAGTTGTTGTTTCTGGAATTATTTTAGAAATAAGAAAAAAGCAATTAAATGTGACTATCCGTGTGAACAGAGAATATTAAGACATGAATGACAAGCCCCGTGTTTTGCTCGAGTGTGGTTGGACTACTGCAGAATTGGGCAACCGCAAACAATCTGACGCGTGTACGTAAGAGGCGACTAAAGGCAGGAGCTGAGGATGGCTAGAGGGGACCCACCTCACCATGAAATATTTTCCCCTGGATTAAATGGTAATTAATCCACCTAACTGAGGAAGGCAAAGGGAAGCCACCTCAGAAGCCATATTTTTCCCAAGCTATAGGCTACATAAGGTTGGATAAGGCATAAACTTTGTGAAGAGATTAACTTGTTGATCTAAGGAGTGCTCTTATGGAGCGAGAAAGCAGATTTTGAGTATGAATCTTTACCTTGAACCTGCCACTTGGCAGTGCACTGAAGAGAGAAGAGAGAATGACAATCAACGAATATTAACTATCATTGCTACATACAGCTGCTGCTACATACAGCTGCTGGTGTATACATATCTACTACTACGCAGTTTTTGCTACAAAATTCCACGTTTATTGCTACAACACTGCGATTGCCGCTTCCGTTAAAGGAAATGAAGGAAGACATTACATAGGAATATGTGGAAAATTTCCTACCTTAGTTCAATATATAACATCATTTGTTCCAAAGCAAACTCTATTCCTCTGTATAATTGAATTATCATAGAAACATGAAAATACGAGAATAGTGTTGAACTGTAATAATTGATTTATCTCTAAGTTTTGCATAGTAAATCAAAGATTGTCTTAGTTCCCATAGCAAGTCATATAAAACATCAGATTACGACCTGGTGGTACAATGTCGACCTGGTGGTAGTATGACGTGGTGTGAGCTGGTGGTAGAGTCAGTGATTAATTTATTGTGTGATACGTAAAGAGGGTCGACTCTAATTCAGTGGAATCACAGTAATAATGTTGTAAGAACGGTAATCATAGTAATAATGTTGTAAGAACGGTAATCATAGTAATACAGTTTAAAATGTTAATCGCTAAAATAATTATTGTTGTAATAATGGTAATCACTGTAATACTGTTGCAATATTGTTAATAACTGTAATACTATTGTAATAATGTTAATCACTGTAATTTTATTGTAATAATGGTGTAATATGTGATCACTCTAATAATGTAATATTGTTAATCACTCCAATACTGTTGTAATCATGGTAATCACTATAGTAAATGCTGTTAGGTCTTATAATTACTTTTGTTTGTGCAATCTTGATTCCGCCATCTTGTTTTTCTCCATTTTCTCTCGTAATAAGCAATATTCCGGCAGTCAGCTAGATTGAATGACTCGCAACTCTTCTGAAATATTTGATTTAGAAATAAAAGTCACTCTGTTGTAATAATATCGAATTTCCAGAAGTTAGCCACTTAAACAACAAAATATGCATTAAAAATGAGAACCACTTCCATAAAACCAGCCGGGATATCTTATATGATATGCATTCTAAAGATTACATTTTCTTAAATGCTAAAAATAATAAATAAAAAGAACACTACAGGAGATATGCTTTATTTCACTATATTATCCGACTGTCGGTATATCTTCATAAAATCAGCTAAATGTTAAATAAATCTTAGTAAATATCCTGGAATTGGACAAGAGTGAGAGAGGTGTGTCGAGTTTCTCTTTCATCTCCCAGGGGGAGGAGCCATAAAACAGTGGGCGGGGCCCGAAGGATTTATGTTGGTATACTGTTGAGTATAATCACTACGCACAGTTCAGAGTCTCAACATCGTGAAATAGTTCCAGATGCCGCCGTTCCATTCGGCTGAATTATCCGCTAGAATTGAGCCAGCGCGTCCGAATCCAACTAACCGGGAGATCCGGGAGATTCAAGCCGTTGCGTCAGATCCCGAGATTTATTGGACATAAACATTTGAGTTTATTTGTATTCCTGGAGATTAATTTATCTTGGAAATATTTCTTAATATTTTCTATCAACCTCTAAGTTATATCATTAACCACTACTGTAAATGTTATATTGATGTTATATTATATTATGTTAAATTTTATAATTATATTGAAATTACGTTGATGACGATAATGATGAAGATGATGATGATGACGATGATGACGATGATGATGATGACGAAATATATTGAAATGTCACAGTTATATTATGTTAAATGTTATATTATATTATTAAATGTTACATTTTCACATAATAAGTCCTTTGGCGTCGTTAGCCTTCTATCTCCAGTGTTCTGCAATGTATTAGGTCCAAAGCATATATTCCTAGTCACAGTATAAACCCAATGAAGAGCACTTATGTAACCCTCATATTGGTCAAATCATAAAGATTTTATTAGACAAGGCTTAGTAGAGAAAAGAGCTTGAAGCACATAAGGGCATTGAGGTTGTTTTTCTCAAGCTTCCTCTGTTATATCATAGTCGCCTCGTGCGAAAACTAAGTATAGAGAGAGAGAGAGAGAGAGAGAGAGAGAGAGAGAGAGATTGAAAGATTGCACAGAGATGAGTGCAGAAGGTCTAATCGTATTCCGACCCTAGTTGATCTGGGATTAAAGGAAAGATGATGATGACGATGATGATGATGATGATGACGATGATGATGAGGATGATGATGATGATGATGCTGAGGATGTTGTCGTCTTCGTTGTTGTTGTATTGCAGATTGCGCAGACGGTATTTCAATGCATATTTTTCGTGCTGATACTGGCCGGTAACCTGACAGTACTGACCGGTCTGGGCATTCAAACGTATCGTGGAGCCAAACTGACCAGCATGAAGATTCTCATTCTGAATTTGGCTATATGCGGTAGGTAGCTAACTTATGTCATTAGAATCCACTAATTTAAGTAATTCTAAAATGATTGGGATCAATTAAATTGAATTAATTGAATTAATTTATTAAATTGTTTGAGTTAGTAATTCGATGGTTCTTTAAACTCAGAAAACCTGATATTTATGTGTTGGCGCGGGTGTGTAATCGGCAAGCCAGAGGAACCAGAAGTCAATAGCAGTGTGCCCAGAACCCAGTCAACTGACTGGGTTCTGGGCACACTGGATGCATATTTGAATTAATATACATATATACATACAATATACCTACTGGAAGAAGAAAACACGCATTATAGTGGAATGAGCGATATCGAATGTCGATATCTATCACTTTTACTACCATAATGTTAAAACCGTTAGGCAATTTAGACCATTTTTCGTATAACCAGTCCAGTGAATGTCCGAGATTTTACTCTCGGATCAGCGCGGCTGGGATTCGAACCCACGAATGTTCAATTCACCTCAGGATTTGTCATTTAAAACTTCATGACGTTAATACAACGCTATATAGACATTCTAAAACCTACTAGAATTCTCCAAATAACAAATTATAAAATGTTATGACTTTTTTAGTGTTTTACCTACATCTGGTTTTTAACTAAACCACCTGAAGAACGATGACCTAGCAAGATATACGAGCAGTAGTTCCTCATAGGAAAGAAGCTAAACCAGGTCGATTCCTAATAGCTTATTAGCTAACTTGTTTGTTTTATGCCCTACATTTATGCGTGTGAGGTTCTTCATATGATGACAGATTTGAACGTTGGGATTATGGATCTACTGATAGACGTAATACACGCTTTAATCTTAAAGTTCCATGGCAACGGTTCAACATGCAAGACTATGAACTTCCTTAAGGTTAGAAGTGTTTATGTTGTTTCCTGCTTCCACAATTAGGGCACATGTTAGTGCTTAGGGCACATGTCAGTGCTTTGGTGACCTTTGTGTCCTTTTTCACTTCGTCTGGTGTTTTTTGCGTGTGATGTGGCCTAAAGTGAAATAATTTTGATTCAAGTCGCTCTTTTTCAAATCTTTCAAACGATGACCGTTTACTTTAATAGTACTCAAATAGTACTTAATTTATCGCATTTTTACTCATTTTGTTTCGAGCCATCAAATTACAATTGGTTGCAGTGTGTTTAACGTTAAGGTTCAGAAGCACAAGACTTCTCTTCAAGACGACACAAAGATTAAGGTAGGCTAATTAGTTAAATTATTTTTTAATATAAAAATATCAAATTACAAGTTATAGACCTTATAAACGACAACGACGTTATACGACATTATCGAGACGCTTTTTGAGGTGTGCAGAAATTGAATTTAGAAACACGATATAAGAAACTGAGGTTTCTTTGTAAACCTGATTAATCTCATTTAGTTTCGAGTTATGAAACGTAATCAAGTATAACTTTTCCTTGCTTATTGTTGAAATTAATCTGTGCAAGAAAAATGTTTGAAATGTTTTTGAGAAATGTTTCTTTGAAACATTTTCAAAGTCAAAACTATATCATAACTCCGGGTATCAGTTTACACCAAAACTTACCGCACAGAACCCACATCGATCAATGGGATGCATCGATCACTTCTGATCAATAGGAAAGGGTTTCAAATACTCCGCTTGCTTTCAAGTTAAATGAGATCCTTTCGCGAGATGGTAATTAAATTTGATTTAAAATTTTGTCGATGATTATTACGTCAGTGAAGAGTTTAATATTTAACAACAACAAACACAGAAAATGCTTTTTACTTTGCTAGTTTACTTCTCCTCACCGATTAGCCGTTATATTGCAATTAGACACTTTAATCTTCTTCATTTGATGAAATGTTTTTGCATTTCAACAACAAAATCAAGTTTCTCTCTCTCTCTCTCAGTGTCATGCTCTCTGTCGTTTTACATATTTCTCTCTCTGTATCGCTGCTTCACAGTTTGTGATATTTAATTAATCAATACTGCAAATATTAATCAGCAAATCCTTAAACAGTCAAGCCTAATGAGGGAATAAGTTTTCTAGTTAAAATTTTCAATTTTACTGGAGAGGTAAGAAAGGGTCGGGGCACCAATTTTAGCAGACCTCGGATAATAAAACTCTCCTAAGGTCTGATAACGGATGAATTATGATTTCTATCTCTCTCTATTACGAGCAGCGAGGATTAGGTGGGTCCAGGGTTATTCACCTAGAGGGGTGATTGGTTTGGTTGAGGATTTATTATCTAGATTGGACCTGAGATAGGTCTATGTCTCTGTATAGTGTTCATGAGAGGTCGAGGGCTTTCTATCTTGAGAGTCATCTTTAGACGCATAGCTAAACATGGGGACGATTCATTCAGAGTTTAACTGAGGCTTGGGGTCGCAGATTGAGTTGGGTTGTTTCAGATGTAAGTTTGACGGGTGAGGCCCGTCAGAATCTCGTGATAGGAGATCTTCCTCCATCACTTGTAGTAGTAGCACTTTCGCCTCGTGCGCCCGACCTTGCGCCACACCCTAACGCGCTTGTGGCGCGGGAAGCCGGTTCTCTTGCCGCAGCCCTTGCGGCGCGACACGGCGGACGACGCGACGACGCTGCGAGAGCGACTGCACGACGCGCTACGGCTGCGAGAGCGCGCGTTGTCTCCCACATCAACACTGGCGCTTCTAGAACGACTTCTATCAGCCTGCGACAATCAAACACGGTGCTAGCGTTTATAAAATAGTTTAAATGTTTAACACAAATACAGTTCAAGCTTTTAAATGATAGTTAAATTATTTTAAAAGTTATCAGGAACACTTTTCTAACGTCTATTAATTAATATAATTAAAATAGTTCAAATGGCTATACATTTTACATGAAACGATAAGTTTGATTCTCGAAAAATCGCTGAGAATTTGTTTATTTACATAACTTGCGTATTGACGTCTCTGACATTGTCTTATAGCGAGGACCCTGATGTTAAATTCTTATTGATTGATTGATTGAATCGCAAGATACTACTGATTTCATTTACTACGAAAGTATACGAATGAAGCAAAATTCAATTATCGCAGATGCAAAATACTCGGAAGAACTCATTCATGAAACATTACTATTATCTAATATTACTCCTAACAAACAAATTCATTGAGAACTTTATAAAGATTAATCAATATTAGCATCGTTAAATATCTTAGGAAACTGGATATCAAAATCCACCAGCAAAATGTAGCTAACGATGGATTACATTAATTACATTAATAAGAATACTTGAAATTTTGACCGTATTTATTTAGCCACTAATTATCAACATAACTAATATTACTCAAAGCAAATGATTCCTTATGATAAACCCAGAGAATGGAATTCAAATCCGAAACCGAAAGCTAAAATTATAAGCGAGGTACACCAACTAATATAGCCTCTCAAACGCGTTTATAATGTTAACCATCAGACAGACACTGACTCTAGTCCGGCATAGAAAACCTAATTCGCATGCTTTAATGTAGATTTCTAAAATAAATGCGTTATTTATGGCAATAAATATATCGCCAGGTGTTGATCTAAATCCTCTAGGCTGGAGCCAGTGGCGCGGTAAGATATTCAACCGCGCGGATCAATATGTGTGGGATTCAAATCCTGGGCTCTCCGGTCACTGACATCGCTTTCAAGTGAGGAAACTGACGTTTACATTAGCTTTACCAGCTTTATCTAAACCTGATCATCGTAATTATTGAACTAAGCTCATATTAAACAACGACTGGATATATTCTACGCTGATCGCTTAATATTTCCAGTTATTACTTATGAGATTCTTGCAAAAAATTACTGTTGAAGTTTTTAAATTAATTACATTTTTTTAAAAGAAATAGATCGTAACTTACCATGTTTTAGTTTATGCCGAGTTCTCAGTTGGAAGATTTTACGATTTTTAAGTTTCCCCTGGTCCGTTTTTCCTTTCTAAACGTTGAGGAGATAGATTTTTAGACTGTCTGTTTTTCCCTAGGCAACCGAAAACTCGGCGTGCCTTTTATACGTCTGTTCTATTTTTCATTCTGATTGGCTTTTCAAACAGTTGACGTCATGAAAACTCTGACCTGAGGCTTCAAGATTACGTAAAAGAGTTACCAAAGATTTTATAAGTTTTATTAAACTCTCGTTAAATAGAATATTCTGCAAAGTTCTATAGCCTTCATGTGATCGATATTCCATGATGATATCTGGCACCTTTGATGCCGCTCTTTTGAACAGTTGTGCGTTTTAGAGTCGAAGAATTATTGTCCATTTTACCAATCCTACGAATGTACCTATATTTTGTGGAAATTAAAAGAAAGGTATTAATTAATCGTTAATCTAAAGCGCAAAAATGCGAGAGACTTTAGAGGCGACAAAAGAGCAACGGAGGAATGCAAATGGAAGCTATGCAGTACTTATATATACAGTATATATATATATATATATATATATATATATATATATATATATATATATATATATATATATATATATATCTTTATTTTGCCACTCGGGAAAACAACACACATTCATTGCACAGTGATTTAGAAATATTTATTTAGAAGCACCCTATTCTACAGGGTCAGGATTAATTCCTCATTCATCTCTCAAATATTTGATAACATTGCTTCAGGTGACCTTCATGTATTCGTCCACCTACATGATTGTGGCTCTCAGTCTAGACCGGCTTGACGCCATCTTGCGACCTCTTGCATTTACTGGGAGGGGTGAGCACTTCTGCTATTTATAATTATTTTAACATTATATCCTAGACGACTATATTGATCATCTCTGTCTCTCTCTCTCTCTCTCGTCTCTCTCTCTCTCTTCTCTCTCTCTCTCTTCTCTCTTAGTGCACTGCCTACTGGCAGGCCCATGGTATATAACTCCTCCACTCTTCTTTATCTTCCGCCTTCCTCTTCATTTCCACATACGAGTGGGTCTTTGAATCATCTAACATACCTAATCTCGGCCTGCCTCTGCCTCTTTTTCCTTCCATTCTACCTTCTATGACCTATTTTAATAGATCTTCCCCCCTTAGAATGTGTCCTATCAATCTCTTCTTCCAGTTATTGAACAGCCATATATAATTATATATATAACTATTTGATAAACTGTCTAATATTTAATTTATAATTTAGACTAATTGATAAAATATGGCCTGACTGCTTTTGATTGATGAAATTGATCAACTATTTACTTTCTAAGTAATTAATTGACCCATTGAGCTTTTTTACTAACTCAAGATGGATGAATACGATTCAGATATCTCAAAATAATTTCCAAATGACTGGGAAGTTAATTGATTGATTGATTTTTGATTCATTTCTCTCAAATCCCAGAACTAACTGTGTAACATCAACAAAGAACTGAAATGTTTAAAAGAATTAAAGTTAATTCTAATTAATTATATTAATAGATCGTTTCATTGAACTATAGATCGATTGATTTGATTGATTCCTAGCTGTAATTCTTGATATAGTCCCTTATCACGGACTTAAGCTGTTGTTATTTGATTGTTTAATTCGTAAAATTTACTGATTGATTAAATGATTAATTGAATGATTGATTGATTGGTTGATTGATTGATCAATTGATTGATTGATTGATTGCAGTATTTCGTGCTAAGATGCTGGCTCTAGTGCTAAGATGCTAGCTCTAGTAGCCTGGTTGCTATCCATGATTGACTGATTGATTGATTGGTTGATTGATTGATCGATCGATCGATTGATTGCAGTGTTTCATGCTAAGACGCTAGCTCTAGTCGCCTGGTTGTTATCCATGATTGACTGATTGATTGATTGATTGGTTGATTGATTGATCGATTGATTGATTGATTTTTTGATTGAATGATTGATTGATTGATTAATTGCAGTGTTTCGTGCTAAGATGCTAGCTCTAGTAGCCTGGCTGTTATCCATGATTGATTGATTGATTGATTAACTGATTGATTGACTGAACGAATGATTAACTGATTGATTGATTGATGGCTTGATTGATTGATTGATTGATTGCAGTGTTTCGTGCTAAGATGTTAGCTCTAGTAGCCTGAATGTTATCCATGATTGATTGATTGATTGATTTATTGATTGATTTATTGATTGATTGATTAACTGATTGATTGATTGCTTGATTGATTGATTGATTGCAGTGTTTCGTGCTAAGATGCTAGCTCTAGTAGCCTGGCTGTTGTCTATGATTTATTGATTGATTAATTGATTGATTGATTGCAGTGTTTCGTGCTAAGATGCTAGCTCTAGTAGCCTGGCTGTTGTCTATGCTCTTCTCAATTCCCTCCATCGTCTTCAGTCACGTGGTCTCTCCCACTGGAGTGACTGAGTGCAGACTGGATCTACTCAGTCCTACTAACTGGAGAGTTAGTCTCTCTCTCCTCTCTCTCTCTCTCTGCATCTCTCTGTCACTCTCTCTCTGTATCTCTCTCTGTATCTCTGTATCTCTGTCTCTCTGTCTTTCTCTCTCTCTCTCTCTCTCTCTCTCTCTTTATATATATATATATATATATATATATATATATATATATATATATATCTTTCTCTCTCTCTCTCTCTCTGTATCTCGGTATCTCGGTCTCTGTCAATTTTTTTTTCTCTCTCTCTTTCTCTCTGTATCTCTCTCTCACTCTCTCTGTATCTCTGTCTCTGCCATTTTCTCTCTCTCTCATTCTCTCTCGCTCTTTCTCTGACTCCCCCTCTGATGTTTTTTCTCTCTTCTCTCTCGCTCTCTCACTCACTATAGATGCCGTCTCTAACATCATCCTTGTATGAGGAAACGGACATTAAACCTTTATTATATATATACATGTTAAATATCGACTTCTTGATTTACTGATTTATTGATTTACTGATTGATTAATTTGCTGATTGATTGACGCATAGATATACCTAGTGCTGCTATTTAACGCCGTGTTTCTACTGCCAGCACTGATCATCAGCACGAGTTGTTTGCTCATCGTCAGAACCGTGTGGAACAACAACAACAACAGTCGAATGGGTCTCTCGCTCGAGTCTAATAGTCGAAAGCCCGAGGTTCAAAGCTCAGCATCGCCCGAGCGTCTAACCCAGGGTGACAGCAAGACTGGCAGGCTAGGGTTACACCCAGGTTACGCCTCGTTATTGATCAGATTAGAGCCTCTAGTGTTGTCATAGAGAGCAGGCATTAGTTATTGATTCAGTGATTGAATGATTGAATGATGCAGTTATTAAATGATTGAATGATTTAATGATTTAATGATTCAGTGATTTAATGATTCACTGGTTCAATGATTAAATGGTTCAATGATTCAGTCATTCAGCGATTCAGTGATTCAATGATTAAATGATTCAATGATTTAATGATTCCGTGATTCAATGATTCAATTACTCCATGATTCAATGATTTAATGATTCAGTGATATAATGATTCAATGAATCAGTGACTCAATGAATCTGTGATTCAGTGATTCATTGAGTCACTGAGGCTGCATGAAGCGTGTAATTATAACCCTACGCAGATTTTTATAAGCCAGTATGATAGCAGCAAGAAGCTAACGTCACCTCATGGACATTCGCCTTAAGTCGATCCGTTGATTGGGCAGGCTGATACATTTGACTGATTGATTGAGATACTGACGAATTTTGAGTAATTGATTGATTAATTGACCTACGGAGTAATTGAGTAATTGATTGATTAATAGGCATACTGATCAATTAGACTGATTGATTGCAGGGGCTACAGAACGAGATAGAACTGGATTGACGTCACCTGTATCAGGCAGTGTCTACTCTAAAGCTAAGATAAGAAGTCTCCGTATCACCTTCCTTATTGTAGTGGGTACGACTTCCACTTAATTCTCTCTCTCTCTCTCTCGCACTCTCTCTATCTCTCTCTGTCAGAATGTTCTGTCAAACGTCAGGCCCAATGAACACATCAAAGCCACTTTCAAGCCTGCTTAATCTACCAACGCTATCTTCTACCATCTACCTACATAAATACGATGTCTGAGTAACGCTATATCTCAATATCTCATAGCTCATAGATCTTTACGTATGACTAGGTAACACTATCTCTCACCGCTCAGAGGTTTTTTTAACAAGCATTTTTGGCGCCTGTTTGCGTAGAGTCTGGAAGAGACGTCCCTGACATTGCCTTATGGCGAGAAACCGGACGTTAAATCATTATTGATTGATATTGATTGCTCTTTCGTCACTTCTACAATCTTGCTATATTTGCAGTGTTCATACTGTGCTGGGGTCCGTACTTCATATTCCAGCTCATGAGCGTATTTGGCTGTTTCTCGGACATCAAAGGGCCTGCCATGCGACACATCGTCATCTTCATCGAGAGCCTGGCTCCACTCAACAGCCTCGCTAACCCCGTCATCTACGGGCTTTGCACCGCAAGGGTCTGCCACCGTCATCAGGCACCGGCCAAGAGTCGAAACGGCGCCCCTGTAGTCAGTGTGGCCAAGGCACTTAAGCGATGAGCTGTTATTGTGGAATTATTAAAGATCTAGAAGTTGTTGGATTGAAGGGTTAACAACCGAAAACAACTATAAGCTTGTTTATTGGAATTTAACATGGAATTTTAAAATTATTATAGCTTTTAACATGAAATTAGTAAAGCTTATATGTATTAAGAAATAGGAAGAAGAGTTGGATAGGACATATCCAAGGGGGAAAGTCTATTAATAGAGATCATAGAAGGCAGAATGGAAGTAAATAGAGGCAGAGGCAGGCCGACCTGCCAGTAGGCAGTGCACTAACACAGAGAGAGAGAGAGAGAGGGAGAGAGAGAGAGAGAGAGATTAAAGCTCTAGAAGTCGTTAGATTGAAGGATTAACAATTGAAAGCAGATTTCAACAATTGGCAAGTTGTTTTATTAATGAAAAAAATATTATTAAAATAGTTATGTAGTATTATAATAATTTTTATAATAATTTTTATACTAATTTATTTAAGAGTTAATTTCATATTAACTTATTGATTGATTAGAGATGTAAAATTTACCAGAGTGACGAAGATATAATTTATTAATTAATTAGCGTTTTACCAGGTAAATAAACAATTATCGGAAAAACTGCAGTAAATTTTCAGATGCACCGCATTGAGTATTATACCATTAAAAATCTTAAATATATTCTTAGTAAATAATTCTCTAATTCAGTAGCAATCCTGAGTTGAGTTGAATGTTGAAAGACTGAGAGTTATAGATGTTAGACTTGAGAGCCTAGGGTCACTGGGAACCAATCCTTGATGAGGTCAGGTTGGTCGAGACCTGCAAACAGAATTAAGAAACAGTCATCATCATCATAATCTTCCCTTGAATCCCAGTTTAAGCAGGGTCAGGATATTAATAGACTTGATCCATTCGTTTAAGTTTTTGTAGTAATTTCTGGAGACTGGGCGATCACCAACCGAATGCCATTTCTGACGTTCATTTGGATCTAGATTTTATGTCGCCTATTATGACAAGTGCACTTACACAAATTACACAAATTACACAAATTACAAATTTACACGGTTGGTCTATTCTTCAAACATCTCGAACACAACAGGGGGAAGAATTTAGAAACATTATAAGTTAATAAATAATAATAAAACAAATAAATTAAATAAGTGCTTTTAATATGTAAATTAAGCAATTAATTATTTGGTTAGTTTATTTCTGTCCCGTAACGATGAATGATTTTATTTATTTATTTATTTATTTAGATCACCAAAAAGGGTCATTCAACCCTGTACAGTTCACAAGCAATGCAAACAAGTAAATGCAATAAGTGAGCACAATTTAAATGTGAACCATGGTGAACTTAAAACGAAAATATAAAGTAGAAATTAAAGAATTGAAATAAAGAAATTCAAAATAAAGAAAATTAATGATAATAGATAGGCATAATAATACATTTAAGATCAGTATCATTAATAACTATTTAATGAGTACAGACGAAGATTAATATTGAAACAGTTAACGGAACGAGATGATCGTAAATTAGGTGGAAGGGATAACCAGTATCTAGGGCCTTGTACAGCGATATACTTTTCGCGACAGAGAGCTCTGAACGATGGTATAGTATATTCCGAAACTTGTCGAAATTAATAAACAGAATTTACAACATTATTTAATAACAGCGAATAGTTGTAACATGAAGGCATATCATTATGAATAAGTTTATACAGAAATACCCAACAGCAATGTTTATGAATATCACTTAACTTCAAAATTTTAAGTTCTTTAAATATATTGTTCGTATGACTACGAAACTCTGCATGTTGAATTATTCTAATTGCTCGTTTTTGGAGTACTATCAATTCGTTGAGCAAGGTTTTAGAAGCGTTCCCCCAAACAATATTACAATAAATTAGATGCGGATATATTAGACTGTACTATAAATTTAACATACAATGTTTAAGTAACTTAATTTTAACCCGATGGAGTAATCCAATGGATTTGGCTAATTTTTGTGCAGTATAAGAAATATGATACTGCCATGATAATTTTTCATCAAGAATCACTCCCAAAAGTTTAGTCTTATCTATTCTAGAAATGTTGATATCATCTATGTATATATGAAAATTTTCAGAATTATTGTTATGTTTGTATTTATATCCAAATAGCATGTAATTGGTTTTTTGTATATGTAGGGATAATCTATTCGCTTTAAACGAATCAGAGAGTGATTAAATTATTATGGGTATTAATAGGTCAGACAGACGTTGTTAGAGGGAGCCCTGTATTGTACATTGTAGGCAATAAAAATACATCTCAACTTTAATTAATTAACTAATATGACTGAGTTAACTGATTATCTTACCTTCCAACTGTTTATAAAATAAACAAAAATAACATAAAGGTTTAACGTCCGTTTCCTCATACAAGGATGATGACAGGGACGTACCCTCATCTCATTTTTGATGTGGTTTGATTAGGTTTGATTAAGTGATTAATTGATTGGATTGATTGATTGATTAATTGATTGATTGGATTAATTGATTTATTGGTTGATTGATTGAACCTGGAGACGTCGTACGGACTCCCTTAGATTCTTCAGGATCTCCTCCAGCTTTAGGTTGTCATCCAGTGACTGGGCCGCTTCGTTGACTTCCGGTTGTAGGTCAGCGAGTGACGTCACGCAGCTGCCCAGTGACGTTACATTGCTGCCTACTGACGTCACACTGCTGCTCTCCTCAGCGGTTCTGTTAATGCATTAGAACACTTCATTCGAACAATGACGAACATTAACGACCTATGACTAACATTTAGATGACGAATATTGACGAACACTTACAAACAATGACGAGCATAGACAAACATTTACGAAAGATGACTAACACAGACGAATAACGACGAACACTTACGAACATTGACGAACAATGATAAACTATAACGAACAATAATAAATATTAATGAAAAATGACGAACAATGATGAACATTTTAAACTTCTAAACGGAAAAAGAGTACAACACTAAGCTGCATGGCAATATTAGTGAACTCTTAGAAATGGCCTAGAATAACATTTGCTTGATAAAATTCGCTAAGAAATATTAGAATCTTAAAACAATTTATCAAAAAATCATTTGCGATCAGCTGTTTTAATCTTTAGATGTTTCAATTCAGTCTCCAATTTTGAAGACAACAGACTAAGATATTATGCCTTATGACAACAGAACAATAAGTCATGACTTATGACAACAGACCAAGATGTCATGACTTATGACAACAGATCATGAATTCATGACTTATGACAACAGAGCAATACGTCATGACTTATGACAACAAAGACGTCATGACTTATGACAACAGAACAATAAGTCATGACTTATGACAACAGAGATATATGTCATGATTTATGATAATAAGGACGTCATGGCCTATGACACCAGAGCAATAAGTAATGACCTATGACACCAGAGCAACAAATCATGACTTATGACAACAGAGCAATATGTCATGACTTATGACAACAGACCTAAGTCTCTGGTAGAGAACGACGCTGAGTTGTTTCATTCTCACTGACAGATGATAAATAGAGTTGATCGTTGAGAGACTGCTCGTCTAGAAATAACAAACAAATTATTAAACAATCAAATTAATTCATTATTACTTAATTAATTAATTACTAGTCATGGATTTTGTTTTAAATTCAGACTTTAATTAATTATTAATTAATTAACCAATTACTAGTCATGGATATTGATTTAAATGCAGACATATACTTGCAATGTGGAAAAACTAGTTTCCATCCTCCACGAAAACCTTTGTTTCCAAAAATCAATGGCATAGGAGAAATGACAATACTATGCAAAAAATAGTGCATTTCCTTAAAATAGGTAAACATTGCAAAAGTTATGACAAAGTATTACCTTTGAACTTGATAGATTGTCAGCAGCAATAGAACTCAACATTTCAGCTGATATGGCAGCGCTGTTGTCCAGATGGTTCGACTCTGCTACACTAGGCTTCGTACCTGTAGCTACCGGCACCTCTACACCACTGTTATCCACACATTCTACAGCCAAAACACCGGCATTCTCTGGCAGAGATTTTACACCTGGCTCTAATAAGAGACAACTCTGCATTGAGTGCGATGTAAGGGCTTTTACGGTAGATTTCTGTTCTACAGTAGGCTTGTTCAGTGATCCAGAAGGTGAGGTAAGAGATCCAGAGGGCGTGGTCGGTGCTGCTGAGGGCGTGGTCAGTGGCGTGGGGGGAGGAGTTCGTAGGTGTCTGCGCCTATTGGCTTCCACACTGTTAGACCTATAAAAGCGACCTCTAGGCGAGTCGACGGGCTTTCCTGATTGGTCAACCGATGTTCTACTATCAACAGCGTTATTAGCAACACTCCTACTCACTGGTCTCTCTGTCTCGTCATTCACACTTGATGACTTGTCCAACCTTGACCTTGAACCTGACCTCTGTCGAGCGCTGAAGGTCATCCTAGCGTAGTCACGAGGAACGGATTTAGAGGTGGTAGATTTCCTAGGCGACGATTCTTGAGACACTGGCGGTCTACCACGGGCTGATGAGTCACTCTTGTCACGTGACGATGAATCATTCTTACCCGATGAGTCATTCTTGTCACGCGACGATGAATCATTCTTACCCGATGAGTCATTCTTGAGGAATGAGTCATTCCTGCGTGATGAGTCATGCAGGTCTGATGAGTCATCCTGACCTGATGAGTCATCATTGTTGCACCTATTAACCTCATTCATACTGGCCTCATCACAGGCTTGAGTTCTGTTACTAGAACGCAGATACATTCTGCCGATGTATTCAGTCAATGGCGCAGAAGCTCTACCGCTTCGCTGTAGTCCACTACTCGCTGAACTAACTCTCTCGCTCCTTAGTTCATCAACACTGGGAGTAACTCTTCCTGTGTCCATTGGCTTATTTCTGCTATCTCTGCTGTAAGAAAATGTCGATTTATAAGTTTGGTATCCGAGGGTTAGCGAACTGCCGTTTGACATTACAATCTGACGGCTGCTCTTAGTTAATTCAGAAGATTTTATCTGATTATTGACAGAATTTGTGTCTGAGTTGTTGTTGTTGTTGTCTCCTGATTCTTCTGCTACCTTTGACCCGACACCTCTACTGAAAATACTCTGATACTTTTCTGGTCTAACGCAGTTTTCTCTTGATCTCGTTTTCAAATCGGACGAGATTTTCCCGCCAGTAGGCGAACAGGTGTTCAACAAATCGTCCTCTCCTAGCAATAAACTTCCCTGCGTGACATCGATCCCTCCGCTATCAGGAAGTTTTCTGCTACGTAGGAACGTTTTTGTAGGTTCTTTTTTGGTTGAATTTGAAATCATTTCATCCTGGTGATTCCTGTTCCTCTGCTGTTCCTGGAAATCCTGGTCCTTGTTGATCGCTGGTGCTGATCTTTCCAGCATCGACGTTGAGCCACCACTGCTTCCGGCGATCAATGGAAGAGCTGGAGAAGACGGTAAAAGTCTCCTAAACGTTCCAGTATTCCTCGAATCGTGTTCAAGTTCCGAAGACGTTGGTTTGTTTGAGCTTTCAGTTACTGAAATGGTGCAATCATAGTTATTTATAAATTTACAGTAAATAATTAATTGCAAATACTATATTATTAATAAATAAAATAACGTAATACCTATAAAGCCCAGTTTAACTTATGTTTCAGTACCTCAAAAATACTGTCAGCGACGGTCGGGATTGAAATTAGAACCTATGACCTCCTGCATATCAAGCAAGTATGCTTCCATTCGGCCATCCAATCGATACCAATAAGGGAATAATAAAATAAAGTCATCGAAAGGAAAACAATAAGCAGTAGTTTAATAATTTCGCTAAAATTTAAATTTATAGTTTAGGTTTTAGATCAAATTTCGAGAAAGTCATTTCATAAAATTGGTCAAGCAATTTTTAAGCTAAATTACACAACTATATGAACTAGTTTGATATTTAAGAACGATAATTTTTCAAACGAATAAAGTAAAAAGTAATTTGACAGATAAACTTGATTTAAAGAATAAGTGATTGATATATGGCATGTTTGACAAGTGAGTCGATTGATTTAACCATTAGAGAGCTTTGTCGAAGACTTGACTTGGCTGTTTTGAGAAATGATGTCTTTAGACTCTGAGGTTACATCAACTTCCTCTTCATCCATAAGTTCCTCGTCTACAGACTGTATTGAAGAATAATTAATGAATTCATTAGACTAATTAACAACTAGTGAACTAATTAGACTAATTTATAATTAATGAATCCGACTAATTAGTAATTAATTACTAAATTTGAGAAATTAATAATTAATTACCGAATTAGACTGATGTTATCATTATCAATATATACTAAAAGAGTTGCAACAATAGTCAGTCGTCGAGACAAATCGTGAAATAATTTTATCAGGATTGTATCAGGACAATTTTATTTGCTGGAGCCAGTGGCGATGTCGGAAAGATATTCGACTGCGGATCAGTATGTGTGGGGTTAAAATCCTGGGTTCGCCTGTAGCTGACATCGCTTTCGAGTGAGGAAACTGACGCTAACATTAGCTTAACTTAATCAGGACACGACAGGTCGATCTAAAACAATAATTTCAAGTCAGGGTGAACTAACTTTAATACGTTACAAGTAACTGTATTAGCGGCATGTTTGATTACCCAGAATTAGCCGTGATTAACTACGATAGACACATTTTTGAAGAGTTAAGTAGTTTGAAATCTCTCTCTCTCTCTCTCTCTCTCTCTCTCTCTCTCTCTCTCTTAGTGCACTGCCAATTGGCAGGTCCATGGTATCTATATGAAAACAATCATTTACATACCAGAAATCTCGATATAATTTGTAAAAACTTTTAACGATACGCTTCTTATATACATTAGTAAAGTGAAATAGATATTTCAACCTACATAACTCTTACTGGAACTCTGTTTCGATGAACCGGTCCCAGAAGTGCTACCGTCGTTCATGATGGCACCGAGCTCTCTCTCGTCGATAAATAGTTCCACTACTCTTCGCCCCCTCTCCACATCTCCCACCCCACCATCTTCCGGATCATCTCCCATTCCCACTCCGAATTCCTTAATGATATTACTCCTCGCTTCCTTCATTCCACCGTCATCAACACCCACTGTGTACGTCTCTGCCTCACTCAAATTATCATCATCATACGTATCATCATCATCATCATCATCATCTTTCCTCTTTCCAACACTGCATTTATAGCCAGCTGTGGAATGACTGGAACTTCTGCAGCTGTCAGGAAAATTTTGTAGTAAAGCTTTAGTTCCACAGCTGTTCGTTGGTTCTAAATTAAAAGAGATGCTATCATTATTGCTAGTAATATCATCCTTATCACATCCGCTGTTATCAATCACATCATCTTTATAATCACTATCAGGATCATCGCTGGCAGAGGCACTGGATGAAAGATCCAACTTTCTTCTGCTTTCCTTCTTCCACATTCGCAGTTTCTTGAGGCTCTCCAGTAGCGAAGATTTGATTGGTCGACTCTCATTTATCAGTGATGCTGTGGCATGATGTTGTCCTAGTTGTTGGCCCATAGATCCGGGATCTTCCGTCAAACTTCGCTCCATTGTTCTTATTCGTCCGTCTTTACTTTCGCCTGATGATTTTAAAGCCGCTTGAATAGTTCTAGAACTGGCTTCACTGACCTTATTATTTCTTAAACTTGACCTAGTTTCACCTGATCGATTGCCTGATTGGTTAGCAAAACCAGATGATTTTCTGAAGAGTCTCTTTCCATAATCATCGCTGTCTGAGTCCTGCAGATCGCTGGAAAGATCTTCGAAGTCCGGGATGGAGTAGGATTCCAGTTCAGTCGGTGATCTCGGAATGACTTCGAATGTAGGAGCTCTTACTAGAGACTGTGGCTCTAAAAGTCGCCGTTGCTGTTGTTGTTGTTGCTGTTGTAGCTGTTGTTGCTGTTGTTGTTGTTGATGACGATGTGGGTGTAGAGCAGGAGTACTTTTAGTGGCAGTGAGTTGTAGTGGAGGTTTACGAGTATCTGAAGAATTAAAAACAATATAACAGTTATATACATATATTAAAGATATGATTAAATTTAAAATTGCAATAATTATATTGTAACAATCGTCAATGGCAACACCAAACAGTACAAATCTAGTGCCCATCTAAAAGTGTTAAAGATAAGCAAGATAGTCAGTTCTTTAATATAATGGCGGAAACGTAATGAAGCCAGTGCAGAAAAATAAAAACCCATTAACAAACTATACCAGTTTAGGAGAAACTTTCTGCCTGCCAAGAAACTTTCGAATTAAATATAGATTTATAACTCTCCATGATTTTCTATAAATATCTAAAATACAATAAAATCACGAATGGCCACACTTACTAGAATTCAGATCATGACTCATCTTATTATGTTGCGCTGTGGAAGTGTGGCCTGTTTTAGCCTGCCTGACAGGCTGCGGGCCTGTAGAGCTGTGAGCGCTCCTCCTGATTGGACTGTGTAAGCTCCGCCTACTCGGGCTATGACTCATATCGGCCTTCACAGACGAGCCCCTCTGACTCATACGTCCCGTGGGCGTGCCCGAGCCTGTAGCCTTCTAGATGTTTGGATAGTGAATACGTTATATATTGTATCTTGTATACACGTATAATCGTATATACAAGTATATATACAGTATATATATATATATATATATATATATATATATATATATATAATATATATATATATATATATGTTTATATATACGCATTTATACATACATACACATAGATATGCAACATATACATATACTGTATATAATCCATATATACATATATACAATGTATATATATATATATATATATATATATACAGTATACATATATATATATACATATATATACACATATATGTATATATATATATATAAATATATACTGTATATATATATACATGTATATATATACATATATATATATATATATATGTATATATATATGTATATATATACATATATACATATATATATATACATATATGTATATATATACAGTATATATATATATATATACATATATATATATATATATATATATATATATACATATATGTATATATATATATACTGTATATATATATATATATATATATACTGTATATATATATATATATGTATATATATATATATATATATATATATATCTTTATGCTTTAATTACAAGAGATTTGAATTATTTACAAAAGCTATTGTTGATATGGTTAACGATATTGATTAATTAATTAATTCGAATCGGTTGCATGCTGCTTCTTTGTTCAGCTTGCTATCCAATCGGCTATCCACAGATATGATTTATTACAGATATAATAGAAAATCCATTGTAGATCGGTTAACAAAAGTAGGCCTAAATGATATTGATAGATTAATATATCTACAATAGTTATTATTGGTATCGATAGACAGTTGATCAGTTTATTAAGAAATGTTTTAGAAGAGTTGGATAGGACACATTCAAAGAGGAGAAGGTCTATTAAGAGAGGTCATAGAAGGTATAATGGAAGGAAAAAGAGGCAGAGGAAGGCCGAGATTAGGTATGTTAGGTGATTTAAAGATCCTCTCATATATATGTGGACATGAAGAGGAAAGCGGAAGACAGAGAAGAGTGGAGGCGTTATATAGATCTTTCATAATATGTAGTGGTAGCTTTGTTCGCATAATAAACAAAGCCTAATGGGGGAGCGGGAAGGGGAGTGTGCTTATATTTCCGGCTGGCAATATGCTATATATTCCCATATATTTATTATGTTTTTCGTCATTAATTAACAGAATGGTGTTTTAAAAATTACAAAAAATTATATTTCCATTACTTGTCAAATGATGATAAACATGTCCTAAATTTAATGTATGTCTAGATTGAATATCTAGAGAGGATATATTATATTTCTATGATAAATTGCGTTGCAGTTTCCTGCGACAAAACAATTAAATTTATGATTGCACGGTGGCGCCTCCTGGCGAAAGAAAAAATATAAAGTGCGATTTTTCAAAGTAAACACCTTTTATGTAAGGTCAATACCATGGACCTGCCAGTAGGCTGGGCACTAAGAGAGAGAGAGAGAGATTGGGAGAGATAGAGAGTGAGTGAGACGCGCGCACCTCTATAGTTCTTCCCCTCTCATCGGCGGAGAAGGGCTTTCCCCTGAGAGATCTCCTCATCAGGGAGTGCTGGGCCCGGCTGATCGCCGCCCTGTCCTTATCATCGCTGAGGTCTATCACGAAGCTCATGGGCTGAGCGGGGGACCTCCTCCCCGACCCCCTTGAGTCAGGCCGCCCAGGGGCTAGGGGTTCTCCCTCCCCCCGATCTTTCTCGAGTGGTTTCTCTGCCGTCTATCGAGCACAATACGAGTCAGCATTCATAGACAATGAAATGGAATAATTGATAATATATAGTAATAATAATTAATATAACATAATAATATATAATATGATATATATATATATATATATATAAAATTGATAATAATAATAAGTAAATAATAATAGGAATAATAATAATAATAAATAATAATGAATAATAAATGACAATGAAGATTTAACGTCCGCATTTCACCCGGGGGTGATGTCAGGGACGACTCGAGTGTAACATTTGGCTATACGCAGTTCTACACAATGCACAGGGTTTCGAAGACGATCAGATACCGTCGCAGTTCTGACGACAAATGATGTCGACCGCGGCGATCCGCGATCGTTGTTCATATGACCTCGCGGGCAGCCTTCGTAAAATGTATTCGTAGTCACCGAAAAACAACACATACACATGTGTATGTGTTGTTCATACAATTTCATACAATCATACAATTACAATACAATTTCATACAATTTCTTATCACAAAATTTAAATACAGTTTTTTATCATATACTTTTATATTACCTTTTTCATCATGCACTTTTCTCCAACATACACTTTCTGATACACTTCACACACCTACATCAATTCTCTCCTACACTAAAATACCACATGAAAATACACGAGATTAACTTGACTACCTTTCTTATTTCAGGCTCAGTGCTGATCCTGGAGACACTATTAGCGGAAGAACTTTCAAAATGTTCATCTCCACTTCCACCACAATTCTTTCCACTCGTGTCCAGGCTGATATCCTTGCAGGACTCGCCTGGATTACAACATCCGGAAAAGTCCACCACAGTGGAAGAAATCAGAGCAGTGGTAGTAGACTCTGTTGTCCTGCTGTCCACATTACAAACATCAGTCTTCAAGGGACAATCAGCGCCGGGATTGCATGAAGAAGAGCTCCATTGTGAAGTTCTGACGACAGACTGACCTTCTCCAGGTATTGGAAAGCTTTGTGGTGACATAAATCTCTGATTATTAGGTGGATGACCTGGTGAAAGACCTGGTGGAAGACCTGGTGAAAGACCTGGTGGAAGACCTGGTGAAAGACCTGGTGGAATACCTGGTGAAAGACCTGGTGGAAGACCTGGAGTATGGGTGGGATAAGGATGTGATGGGTGATACATTGACTGACGATTATCATAGACCCCCTGCCAGTGAGAGGGTTCAGCGTGATGTGAGAGACAATGAGGTGGATACAACGATAATTGCTGGTAGCTCGAGTGTGGATACATCGGTTGATTGCTCTGATAATGCTGAGGTACATGATGATGAGTATTATACGGAGGAGGTTCGCTAGGATTCGGACCAGGGAAGCCTTGTGTAGCTGGAAGATATTGAGACATATTGGAGAACCTCCTAGCATCCACATCATGTGTAAGATGACCTCCAGACACCTGATAGCGATCTCCCTGCCTCAAACACTCCACCGAGGAACCTGGAGTGGGACAGCTTGTGTAGGTGGAAGACCTCGGCGTAGTAGACAGCGGTCTCTGAGACATCCCAACCACTTGTTCCGCTATTCCTTCCGGATAGGGATATCCATGGACTGTGTAGGGAGGTCTGGATTGATGTGGATAGCTAGACAGTGGAGTGGCAGAGGATTGTATGAAAGGAGGGGGATGGTGGTATTCCTCGTATTTTTCAGATTCTGGAGAATAGTATCTTCCACCGGATACTACAGTCCCGCTCAGAGGAGCTCTTGTGTAGTACGATGGCGGATCTGGATGGGACCCTGGCGATTGGTGGAATTGGGATTGAGGTCTTTGACCCTGATCGAGGCAGGGTCTTCCAGAAGATTGGCCTGGTGACGTGTGAGCTAGTGGAAGCGAGGTGGAAGGAGGGTAATAGGAAGGTGGAGAGTAGTAATGGTTGCCTGACCATGTCGTGGGATAGGGTCCAACATTGGAGTAGACGACAGGGCGGTCCTGGTATTGAGTGATTGATTGATTGGATTGATTGATTGATTGATGGGTGGAAGATGCGTGGGAGTAGAGACATTGCTCTAGCTGATCATCAGTGTCTCCTTCGTCTTCCTAAATACCAATAACGAACGTTTAGCGATAAGATATATATTCAATATGAACCATCGATATGTGGTCCTTGTATACATAATACAATTTAGGAGAAGGATTTATAAACACAACTCGTAGCTATCGTATAATTTGCGAAAAATGAGACATCAATTTCTACACAATAAAATTAGTAAACTGCAGTTCCACTGTCTAGAGCCAGTGGTGATGTTGGTAGGACGCTCGACCGCGGATCAGATACGCGGTTCGAGTACCTTGCCGACTTCGCCACTGGTTCAAGCCATTAATTAATAATACTATAACTAATTAATTAAGTACCAAAGGCTCGAGTAGATTACAAATAAATTTATTCTATAAAGTGAAAGGCTTCATATTTTTAGACTTTAGATAGTAGGCCTAATGATTTGCGAATATAGCCGGGATAAAAACCTCATAAAACCTAATAAAACACATAAATAAAATATGTAATATATATATATATATATATATATATATATATATATATATATACATATATATATATATATATGTATATATATATATATATATATATATATATATATATATATATATTAGTAAAATAAGAAGTGAACGGCTTCGTATTTTAAAAAAATACGAAGAAATATGTAGAATATATCGGTGGTACCTCGTCATCGTCACACTGGAGTGACTGAACTACTTCACGAGGAGGTCTAACAGCCCAGGAGGGCAGGGAGTCCGGACTGACAGCTAGTTCCGGTGATCCTGGACTCTCTCCTCTTCCGTCCAAATCCTTATCCATGCATCTACTCATCCAAGCAACCTTACTCAAAATTATCCTTATTCAGATTTTCTATAAATCCAAGCGTATCGAACTCCAGATTAACTTAATCCATTATTTATCTAAATCTAAGAGTATCCTAATCCAGATTAACTTAATCCATATATTTATCTAAATCTAAGAGTATCCTAATCCAGATTAACTTAATCCATTATTTATCTAAATCTAAGAGTATCCTAATCCAGATTAACTTAATCCATTATTTATCTAAATCAATAATCCATTATTTATCTAAATTCAAGCGTATTCTAATCCAGATTAACTTAATTAATATGTATCTTAAGCCAAGTATAATTCAGGCGAATCAAAACCTAGGCAGCAAATGTATAAGTATATAATCAATAGGCTTATTTTTAGTGTATCTAGTAGCCAGTATTCCAGTCATCTCAAATAGTTATTCAAGTAGATATTGTGTCCACTCTCCAGTTCTCAGAGCCCAAGCACTACATGGATGAGATATATGCGCTGTAGTGTATTTGTCTGTTAAGTTTAATTCAATATTTGATATGTCACCTATCAATGAGAAAGTTTGATACAAAGCAAGAGCATGACTTTGCTGCACAACAGAAAACCGTTATAGCTATACACTGTTTTAGCAGATTGTGTGAAAGCTTAGCGGCTTCCGTTTAAACCTTCCCGAATAGTTTATCCGACATCTACATGTAAATATTTTGCAATATGATCCTGAGGTGAATTGAACATTCTTCGTGGGTTCGAATCCCAGCCGCGCTAATCGGAGAGTAAAATCTCGGACATTCACTGGACTGATTACATTGACTGGACTGATTACACAGAAAATGGAATAAATTGTCTAACGGTTAAAATATGTGGTATTAAAGAGTGATAGATATCAACATAGTTGATCATTTCACTATATTGCGTGCATTTATTTTATTTATGTAAATATTTTCTGCAACAAGATAAACGTTTAAAAGCTATGTGACAATGTCAGGTCTAGCCTATAGTTGTGACACAGAAACAGACGTTAAACTTAACTTTAGCTTTTTATTAATACAATCTTTTTACCTCAGGCTAATCTCAGCTGTAGGCTACAGATGTCCTGATAATTCTTGACATTGTCACGCAATGAAACCAGCGACAGTTAACTTGTGTGGAAATGCTTTTTATAGAACGCATTGACTGCTTACTGTGTGTGTATATATATATATATATATATATATATATATATATATATATATATATATATATATATATATATATATATAGTACATTATATATAGTAGGCCTATATATTTATCAGTCTATGATTGAGAGGATAAAGATCTTTAAAACTTTATGATTAACGGAAGCCCACGTGTGAGTATATTTGTTCGTAGAATGAGTCGTCGCCAATGAGAAAAACGCTACACATGGGTGCGGCGGGGGGGCTGAGGGTGGGGGCGGATTGGGAGGTGAGGATTATTCTGACCCTCAAATCCTCAAAATATGATTTTTTTCAATAACAGTGCCTAATTTAGTTTCTCCATACCATCCCTCATACTGTTAATTACATCGAATAGTTTAAAACTTAACCCCCCCACCTCCTCACCCGCACAAAATATTCAAGACACCCCGCAGCTTATAGCCTATTGGCCCATCGACAACTTTGATCACATTTATTCATACCTACACAGTGTATTAATATGCAGCGAAACTTGGCGCAGACATTGACAATGCAATCTTTACTTCGAGTGGCAGATATGTGATAATATAACAGCAGATAGGAAGATTAGTTGAGCTACAAAATATTGACATGAAAAAGGTTGTACAATTATTATACCCCTCTCTTCATCTCGCTAGTAGGCCTAGTGTTCACCCAGTCAGCGTCATCAACAGCAGGGTATACCCTGAGGTTGCTTAACTTATTACTTTAAAAAAAATTCAGCAGCAGTAAATTACATGGTAAAAAATTGCGCAGTTTTTGCTCTCTGTGCTACAACATAGTGCGAACTCTGGCTCTTAGTCTGAACTCAACAGTCTATATATAGTACCCACAGATATTGTGTAGCCCATGTGAAACCAGAGAGCTGTGTTAAATAATAACAACAGCAATAACAACAGATATGCTAGAAATCATATTATTTCATTGAAAGATTGTCATATAAAAAACTTTGGGTTTACATTTTAAAATGTTCATGAACGAGAACGAGTGCTATACATGTAAATCAAATGAATTAATTTAAAATATTTTTTATTGATTTGCAACATTGAACTTTTAAAATCTAACGAAACCTCTAATTTGAATTATAATTCAATGAGCGAAGTTAAAGGAATAATTTAAAAATAGCTAATAAATACTATGTAGGCCTATATATATTATGTATATACACGTAATATGCTAAATAACAAATACAAGATAACCTATTCTCGTTTAAACTGCAGTCAACTAATAAGCCCGCTGCACACAATAGGCCTACAGCTCTGTTGTATAGGACATGTTGTAGTCGAATATTCTGTATTTAGACACATTCAAAGTTGATATAACCTCATACCGTATAGACCCTGCGGTGGTCTACCCGCACAGAAAGCCTAATGTAACCTCTGACCTTCCATTAACCTCGTCCAGCCGTCATCCGATGATGTTGACTTAAAAACGAGTGCAGGTTATTATAATAAATGCAGGTTATTATAATAAATGTAGGTTATTATAATAAATGCAGGCATTCAATGGCTCCACCATTAGCCTGTTCATCGGACGCTCGACGGTAGCTCGAGTAGTCCTGAAGAGAAGCGGATAGCTTGGGAACAACCTGGTATTGATGATAAATTAATACACTAGAATGCTGAAATTCACACACCGATCGGCACCTTAACATGTATTACAGTATTAGCCTATAATTATCACATCAAATTAGCCTATATACGTGTATATCACATCAAATTAGCCTATATTTTACTCAGAAATTCAAAATTATTGAGATCTCTTCGGAGATCATAAAATGAAGGGTCCAGGGCACTTACTCAAATTATTTCTGCTGAAAATCTGGTTTAACACTCATTGAAGAGAGTAGCATCACAAAGACTCTTACGCTCTCGTCACCGCAGAGGTATAAATGTAAGCAAATTATCTAATAGGCCGTTTTTGCTATAGCTTAATCGCCTCTTCCGATATGCGCAGCACACTATGCTTAGGTGATCGAAGTTCTTCGTTTATCTACCTCTAAAAACTACGAAGCAGAATTTTGCACTAAACCCAATATGCTCATTTTTTAATATTTTGAGTGTTAACTGAATAATAGCAATTTTGTAACCGCGACCCTAGTTAAACTGGGATTCAAGAGAAGAAGATAATGATGACGAATAGCAGTAGCCTAGGCCTACGCAGATTTAAAGTTAGTATTATTTAATTAATAATAAGTAATTCTAATTCATTATTATTATAATTAATTATTATTATTATTATTAATATTATTTCTATCATTACGAATGCATAATTTTTAAAATAACCTTTCTACTAATAATAACAATAAATACATAATAATAATAAAACTAAAGTACTATCATAATATATTAATAATAAAAGTAATAATAATAATAATAATAATTAATTATTATTACTATTATTATCGCGATCAGTGTCGCATCTCTTGTTCTTCGATATCATGTATGCCCGTACTACGACGTCAGAAAGTGACGTCAGTGACGGGAGAGCCCAGGACTCGAACCCCGCACACACTGATCCGCAGTCGGATATGCTGTCGATGATGGTTGATTTAAGTGCGATTCTTCACCACCCGGGGAGGTAGAAGTGCGCTCAGATTCCCCTCCATATTATTAATTATTAGTAGTAGGCCTAATATATAATTATTAATAATTATCAATTATATACGATTAATAATCGATAATTATTAATAATATGCGGGGTTCAAATCCTGGCCTCGCCCGTCATTGTCATCACTTTCAAGATAGGAAACTGAGGTTAACATTAGCTTGATGAAAGAAATCAAAAAAACAAAAGTACATAAACATTTAGGTGCAACAAGCACCTTTATCTTCACTCTTCACTTTATCTTCACTCTTCCTTTATCTTCACTCTTCACTTTACCTTCACTCTTCGTACTTTCACTCTTCCTTCCTTTCTTCAGACTTTTAAGAAAATATTTACAAGAGGTCGTGTGTATATTGTATTCTTAGAAAGTCGAAGCTGGCTATGAAGCCTATAAAAGCGCTGAAATGGACCAGGGTTCTGGAGTATCAGTTACTTGTTTGCTTTCAGGCTATATTCTAAGATCTCCTGAAGTTCTATTTAGATATAAAATGTGAACTGTGGTAAGCGGTCGTTAATACAAGTATATATAGAGCCTACTGGCCTACACTGTGTAGTATAGTATATAGCTTCAGTAGAAGACTTAGACGTGATATTCTACACCAAGTTTATTCACTTACATTTAAATCCTTCGTCTGTCAGCTTATGACTGCCTCGAAGCTCTTGTAACATGTTTATTTAGATTTACATTAATACCTGAGTAGACAAATTAAAATTTCAAAAATATAATCGCTTTAAGTTGTCTATCATATTAGTGGCTCAAAATATTGGGTCAAGCTTTCCGAAGGTATAAGAAATTTTCCAAATGAATATTAAAGCGCAACCTTAGGCTATCGTTTTATTGATTTAAAACAAGTTTCAATTCCTATTGGCCTAACTATTGTGACATATCAGGCCTATAACGATTGGGTTTTTGTATCCATTGGCTCCAGCCATATAGTTGCGTTTTAAATTGTTCTTTTAAAATTGATTGATTTAATAATTGATTTATGAATTTTCTCTAATACTTATTTGTATCAAATAGAATTTTATTTGTTGAATTTTCTTCAATCTATTTTTCATCATCGCTAAGCACCGATGCTAGCATTA
The DNA here is from genome assembly GCA_905160935.1 of Enchytraeus crypticus. Taxonomy (NCBI): domain Eukaryota; kingdom Metazoa; phylum Annelida; class Clitellata; order Enchytraeida; family Enchytraeidae; genus Enchytraeus; species Enchytraeus crypticus. The sequence goes on from CAJHZI010000428.1 coordinate 357,990, forward strand.
GACCTCATTCTAGTTAGTTATAGATGATTGGGTTTGTGCATTAATTTGCATCTGCGGTAATATTCACAATCAATTAATCAATCAATAAGAATTTATCGTCCGATTCCTCGCCACAAGGCAATGTCAGGGACGCCTCTTGCAGAATCTACACCAAGAGGCGCCAAGCACCACACGATGACGACGGAGTTGAGACAAGACTGTAACACATTTGGTATCTACTAAATAATAAAAAATAAAAAGACTAGAACTTAACATGTATAAATATGGTGATAAACACGCTCATGTTAGAGTCAGCAAGTATTCTTTAATGAAAGCTATAAATGTTAGGATTAGAGCATTTTGTGTGTAAGTTGTTCCATCGACCTACAATCAAAATTAGACTAACCTCACAGAGGCTGCATATTATTCAATACACAAGCTTATGCACCCAGTTATACTTCGCTAAGTCTTGTTATGCACACAATTATATTTTAAGATTCTAATTCCACGGTCAGACAATGGCTATAAAATTATTCGAGATTTAACTGCTTAAAATAAATTCTAACTGCTCGACACAGCGGCTAGGCCTGAATTAAGTCACGTGGGACGAAACTTTTATAATTACTCAGACGCTTTTAAAACAAATTTTGCGTTTCTGTTTAGAATTCATGTCGAAAATAAACATTTGATAAAAATGAACTTTGTTATATATTTCAATTTACTTGTCAATTAAGCTCAACCATAATCGAAAGATCTCATATTCCAAATGGTGAAGTGTTCTATTTAAACTTTTTGTTGTAAGCTTAAGACTTATTTTTTCCCACCGTAGACATAATCGATCTACCCTGACCATTTGATCACCGGACCGGCTTTCGTTGAGGACCTTACTTCTCCTCAGCACATTTCTTTTGAAAATTGCTTTGGGTGAATTGATCTGTAGTGATGTGTGCTGTGGGGACAACCCTGACATCATCTTAGGATGAGGAAACGAACGTTAAACCTTAAATATTAGAAAACGAACGTTAAACCTTAATTATTAGTATTTGAAACATCTTTGTTAAATTTTCGTACTTTGCACAAATATCTTATATTTTTACACAGGACTGGGGCTATCTCCTCATCAAAATCTGGCCCCATAGATGAGCTAACGGAGGATCAGTGAGCTCTTATGTTTAGAGAGATTAAGTCAGTCACGCCTCGATGATTCCTTGCCTGACAAACTTTACATTTATGATAATGTTATTAACTCTGTTGGCACTAGGTTTATTTCATCTGTATACAAACTCTATACGAAAAGTTAATGGCAACACAAGAGCTTAAAGCTACAATAGACTGGAGGTCTTATAACCTTGCTGCTTCACTCAACAGCTTAAAGCTACAATAGACTGGATGTCTTATAACCTTGCTGCTTCACTCAACAGCTTAAAGCTACAATAGACTGGAGGTCTTATAACCTTGCTGCTTCACTCAACAGCTTGAAGCTACAATAGACTGGAGGTCTTATAACCTTGCTGCTTCACTCAACAGCTTGAAGCTACAATAGACTGGAGGTCTTATAACCTTGCTGCTTCACTCAACAGCTTGAAGCTACAATAGACTGGATGTCTTATAACCTTGCTGCTTCACTCAACAGCTTGAAGCTACAATAGACTGGAGGTCTTATAACCTTGCTGCTTCACTCAATTACTTAAGTCAGAGGTTGACATCAACTCTAATATTATAATTAATAATACAACACGCAATTGTAATAGCCTATAATTAAAATCCTAAATCTCGAGAGACTGCATTATTACTTTATTAGATTAGAGTAGAAAAATAAATAAGCAGAAATTAGCATCAGAATACACGAGCTGTTTAGCTAGAACACTACTGGCAGTATTTTTCTATGTAACTCTCTGGATAGGTAGAACTCTTCTACAGAGCTAACATAAGAATAACATTCTAAGAGCTTCACAGACCCATTTGATTAGGACTAAGAGTTTTGTAGAGACATTTGAATGGTGATCAACATCTCTGACTGAAGCATCAATTATCAAACGCCCAAGTGTATTTCAGAGATATTCGTATTTATATAGTATATTTGTTTTAATTACTAAACCTGTAATAAGGCCATCTATCAGTTCGTTCATTTTACATTTGATTGACAGGTCTAGCGCTGAAATTAATTAGTTTGGTACACAGTCTTTACTACATTACTCCAACAACTCATCCTCAATAAATAAATATTGTTAATATAACAAACTTTGATTTACAACAGCTTCAGACCAAGCAATACAAAGTGAGTTGCCCAGAGCTGTGCTGACGAAGCATTAGGGCGACACTCTTCATATATTTAACTGATTTTAGAGTAACTTTCACTATTGCGACACAGTCAACACAACTAATAGGTCATGATTAATTGAATAGATATTCTTTATTATAAAATTACTATTTTAAGTTTATCAAGAATTTTTTGTAGAATATGTTGTAGCAGTCGTGCAAACAGTGCTGTAGAATAGAGTATCGTTGGGACATAGAGCTAAGAGTATGTAGAGAAGAAGAGTGGAAGCGTCTATCTCTTGTTTCTAGCTAAACACTCTTGCGACCTCCCAGACCAAACGACCACCTGCTGGTCAGTCCAGCTTGCTTCTGCTGCTGATCAGCTGCTTGTCTAGCTATCTCCTGCTGCTCCTGTCAGTCAATCAATCAATCAATCAATCAGTCAATCAATCACTCAGTCAATCAATCAGTCAATCAATACACTCACTCAAACAATCAATCAATTAATCACTCAGTGAATCAATCAATCAATTAGTCAACCAATCAATCACTCAGTCAAGCAATCTAGTAAATCAATCGATCAATCAATCAATCAATCAGTCAATCAATCAGTCAATCAATCAGTCAATCAATCAGTCAATCAATCACTCAAAAAATCAATCAGTCGATCAATCAATCAATCAGTCAATGGTTGATCTGCTCTCAGCAGAGCCTGAGGCAAGGCTAGGTCGTCTAAATCAATCAATCAATCAATCAATCAATCAGTCAGTCAATCAATCAATCAATCAATCACTCAATCAATCACTCACTCAAACAATCAATTAGTCAAGCAATCTAGCAATCACTCACTCAAACAATCAATTAGTCAAGCAATCTAGCAATCACTCAATCAATCACTCAATCAAACAATCAATTAGTCAAGCAATCTAGCAATCACTCAATCAATCACTCACTCAAACAATCAATTAGTCAAGCAATCTAGCAATTCAACAATCAAATCAGATATTAGTAAATGATGCACATTCTTTCAAAGTAATGTGAACTGCTATAACAAAAACAGTGCATATCGACACATCATGTCATGTCACGTGATCAATCAAGCATCCTAGGGCTGGTTCCAGCAAAGATTTCCCTATGATGTTCCTCCACAAGACTCTATTCTTCGCTGTCTTCATAAACACATCACAGAGTATAAAATTAAATAGTTGATCTATTTTAATAGTTGATCTACTATTATATCAGAAATAGGGTTATCTCAACGTACAAACCCAGCTTTAATAAAGCACAAGTAGAAATAGGGTTATCTCAACGTACAAACCAAACTTTAATAAAGCGCAAGTAGAAATAGGGTTATCTCAACGTACAAACCCAGTTAATAAAGCGCAAGTAGAAATAGGGTTATCTCAAACCATAAACCTTATTTTTAGTGAAGTTTAAGTTACGACATTGATATTTTAATATAAACGATCACAGCCTGTTACACAGCCGGAAGTGTTAGTCATATAACAGATAACATGTACAAAGCAGAAAAACAAAATCATCTTTATCTAATTCATCTTAACAGCTCATACATAAACTGAAAAAGAAGTTCTAAATTAAATCAGGGACTTATAAACAAGCAGCAAAACAAACAGTAACTACATGGCAAATAAGAGTTTACCAGAAGTTGTTGTTGTCTCTCTTTAAACACAGCAATCGGGTCATCAAACTGAGAGTAGTACTCTAACACTGATCTCACATCCTCCACGTTACTAGTGGCCAACACTGCATCAATAAATCAATCAATCAATCGATCAATCAGTCAATCAATCAATCAATAGGGTCATCAAACTAAGAGTAGTACTCTAACACTGATCTCACATCCTCTACGTTACTAGTGGCCAACACTGCATCAATCAATCAATCAATCAATCAATCAATAAGGTCGTCTAACTGAGAGTAGTACTCTAACACTGATCTCACATCCTCCACGTTACTAGTGGCCAACACTGCATCAATCAATCAATCAATCAATCAATCAATCAATCAATCAATAGGGTCATCAAACTGAGAGTAGTACTCTAGCACTGATCTCACATCCTCTACGTTACTAGTCAGCTCTACGTGGCCAGCACTGCATCAATCAATCAATTAGTCATTAAGTCAATGTGTGACAGAATTATTAAATCAAAAGTAATACAATATAACAAAAAAAAACATAACACATATTAACATAAACATAACAACATATGTTATCAAGCAGTATTTGTTAACAGGCGTTATGTCACATTAGCTCTCTAGATTTAACAGCTCAATCAGTTAGCCCGCTAGAACATATTGCGATACTTTTTTAATCAATAGTAAGCCTTGCTGTCACATAAAATCCTGATTTGAGTTTAACCCATGATTAGATGTCTCCAACTCATATGAGTTGAACACAAGACGACAGATACAGTCTTGATATAAGAGGAGAATACTGCACCAATTGTTTAGAGCAGCACCGTGACATACACAATTAACAATTCCCAAATTCATCATCAGTAAACAACCCACCTGGAACCTCTGAATCCAGTGACAAAACAGACATTAATTCAGCGCTGGTCAGCAAGGACTGATGCTGAATTAACCCTACCCAAGCAGAACAAGAACAAGCACTAATCCGTATTAAATCTAACGGTTGCTAAAAGTTAAATAAAACAATTGTCATTAACTTTGTCAACAGAAGGCAACATCAGTGATGGGCCAGCCCAATCAACTATCAAGCACCTTAGAAAGAGAGCCTGATGGAAGTTGACCGAAGAGCCAATTATTATTAACACTATTATTATTATTATTAACAATCATTATTGACAAGTAAACGAGAGCATGTTCTTGTTCTTACTCCTGAGAAACGCAGCGAGATCAATGAGCGTTCTGTCTCTATCATCGCCTGTCCACTTCTTGAGCAGGAAAGCGTTCTGAGGGTGAAGAGAGAATGCTTTCTCATCACAGTCCACGATGATCACCTTCGATAGGTCGCGGTTCAGACACTCTAGGTCCTGCACAGCAATGGTAATATACTACAATCAGATCCTCAGTCCATGACAACATCGATGACGCTTTACGCAAAAGTTTACTGCTACAAAATAACGAGGCCGAGAATTTTCTATTAATATTAAATATTTTTAAAATTATTTCTTCATCTCAGAAGAATTTTTTAGTAGTGATTAAGACGATGCATCATTGCAGGACACATCAGTTTGTGGCCTGCAATGATGCATCATCTTTATCACAACCAGAAAATTCTTCTGAGATGAAGAAATAATTTTAAAAATAATTAAAATGAGTCACTTAAATATTTAATCCGTTTATAGAATCAATTAGAAGCAGCCATTAACACACTTGCACGATGAAAAACAACGATAGCGCACATTGTTGTCATACTATATAGGACACAATGAGACAAGGGCTAGGAGATTAATAGGAGAGAACTCACTACCTTGACGTGGGTACCATTGAGATATCTAGTGGCATCCCTGAAGAGTCTGTACATAATGTGACCATTGGGATCCAGTCCGTCTATTATAGGATAGGCTGTCTACACAACAACAACAACAACAACAGCTAGCTAAAAGATAAGTAAATATAATATATATATATATATATATATATATATATAAAAATAATTTGATAAGTAAAGGCGCTCGTCAATTAACCAAACAAAAAAACTACTGCAATTAAGATTACAATTGGGTAATCAGACGAAACATTTAGAAAAGTATATTTATACATATAGACTAAAAGTTTAATCTCAAAATGGACCTAATTTCAACAAAATTTGTAAAAAATATTATTTTCTGTATTTTCCATTGAATAGATATCAGCTACATCGCTGCAGTACATTCATTGATCTGTTAATTTTACCACTTGTCTTATTTACATTATTATTTCAAATCGTCTCAGCTAGAAACTTAGTTAAATAGCTAGATACTCGTCCATATTTATCACTTTATTTATCCTTATATTTTTATTTAGCAAGTTTAGCCTGAAAAGGAACTTAGTGCAACACGCTTACAAAGCCTTGTTCATGAGTGTAGATGACAATTTCAAACAGGGGCGGCCCGACCTGCTGCAGAAAATAATCTACACCTGGTCTCTTCTTGAACCTCCAACCAGTACCAATCTACTCAATCAATCAATCAATCGTTCAATCAATCAATCAATCAATCGTTCAATAAATCGTTCAATCAACCAATCGTTCAATCAATCAATCGTTCAATCAATCAATCAATCGTTCAATCAATCAATTGTTCAATCAATCAGTCGTTCAATCAACCAATCGTTCAATCAATAAATCGTTTAATCAATCAATCAATCGTTCAATCAATTGATCAATTAACTATTACATTCAATGACAATGCAAGTAAACAAAAATGTAGAATCAAACGGTATCATCATCATCATCATTATCCTCCCTTGAATCATAGTTTAACCACAGTCGGGATACAAATAGACTGTCTCAAATCCTCTCTGTCCTATACCACACCACCAGCCAATCCCCTATTTGAGACCTCTCCATTTGTTTAAATGAATGATACAGAATTTTAAAAGCATGATACCGTATAAACAACAAATATGTCCGTTATCATTATCGTGCCAGGCATGGCATATGTTAGTAACTCTACTCCTATACTTTTCAATTCCTAGTTTACGAATGGAGCATCACTAGTGATAATTCTTCCTCTAAATAACATTTATTCTATTTTATCCTACAGTAGTGTACACCTGCAAACAAATTAGATTCAATGTTATTATCAGATACTGATAGATATTAACATAGATCAGTATTCTGAGCAAAAGTTGCTTTCTCTCTTACTTTATATTAGAGTGAACAAGCTGATTAAGTCCAACTCACCCAATGTGATATTAGAAAAGTAGAAGAATGCAAAAGCAATGTTTTACTATTGATATTTAAATTAAAAATTCTTCAATAATAAGAATAATGCAGGCAATGGCAGCATATTCTGCCAGGAAACATCATTACCACTATATAAACATCATGAGCATCATCCCATGGTCATTACCACTCTATAAACATACTATATTAATACTATATATTCAAAGGTCAAGCAATCTATCAGCAGCAGTGAAAACAAATAGTACCGTCCAATCAGGATGGACGAGTATTCCAGTCATCTCAAGCACCAGTGTGTAGGGGGGCTGATAGAAAGGCTCCTTGAGTGGATCAGGCAGCAGCTTCTGACTGGACGGCTCCTGAATCAACTGTCAAATCAATCAATCAATCAATCAATCTATCACTCAATCAGTCAATCAATCAATTAAACATGCACGTAACATAAAAAGTTATTTTAGAAAACATCAAAGTAGAGAAGGAAAGAAAAGAGTGATGATAATAATAATAACAGCAATTAGAGTGCTACAGTCATCAATGACAACATCGAGCACTACTGAGACAAAATCAAGCCTGCGAGCAAAAAGAAGGTCCAAAAGACGGTGCAATTTCCAAAATTCTGAAAATCAGCCCAAAGTACTAAAATAGCCTTGTCAATCAATAGTCACAAATAGTGTAAATGACCAGAAAAACAAGTTAACACAGCAATTAATATAGTTAAAACTCTAGAAATTTACAACAACTACACCCTAAACTTTGAAACCCTAAACATTTCAATCAATCAATCAATAAGAATTTAACGTCCGGTTCCTCGCCATAAGGCAAACAAATCAATCGATCAAGCAACAAATCTCAAAATCATTTAGATCACTGGGATTCCTTCCAAGTTATATTAGTGAAAGCTGCTGATTGGCAGACGTACATCCATTTAATCAACTAAATCTAAACGAATCGACCAAATCTATTTACCTTTTTATAGAAGCGGATTTGTCGTAGAGCTCTTCTAGGATAGGCTTGCCATTTCGGTACTACAACGCAAAAATTAATTACAAATAGCCTAGTTTAAATCAACAACAACAGCAGCAGTAATTGGAGAGCTACTATGGTTAATCATATATTGTATTGTGTCAAATACAGTGTCATAGAACAAATTTTAACAACAGACATCGTAAAGTGCAAAAAAGTTTGATTATTTAAACTTCAAAGCTAATCAATATTTTTACAATCTTTTAACAAGGCAGCTGTTTAATTAAAAAGAGAGAGAGAGAGAACTATGTTTATTTCAATACACTCAAGATATAAGTGACATACACAAAGAAGGACGTCAAAGAGGTCAGAAGTAACCTATCTAGTTGACCAACCCTCAATCATACGAAAAGAAGACATCAGCTATCATTTACTAGATTAAATAACCACTTTTTCTCCTTGTTTATTATCATTTCCTTATTTATTTTCACTTTATGTATAACTGACAACTTGAATTCTCCTCATTAGATGTACTATCTGTGCAAGAGTGGATGTACTAGCATTCCAGAACTCTATCGATTAACTCTGCTGATGTCATTCTATGAATAGAATTTATATATGGTATAATTTATATAATTTATTTAATATAATTATAATTAAATATAATTATAATTTATAATATGCCACAATATTTATTCACAGAAAAAGAATAAGATACTAAAACTTACACTTTGAAAACTCATCTTCGATCTGCAACGTCAAATAAAAATCAATATTTTATATAGAGCTTATCCTGCTTTGATAATAAATATCAGCAACAATTTGCACTCAATTCTTAGAATTCATTTACATCTACATGGTACTCAGCTTATGCCTAATATCGTACATGTACAACATTACATGCACATTTTACTCCTTTAATATCTTTAAAAAGTATTACATTATGGTACAACACCAAATGACATCTTATTAGATATATAGATTGTTCATAAGTATTATAAATAAATAAGAGAAAATAACACTATATTATGGCAGGGAAATATTTATAGAGAAATTGTCTTGTTTGTAACTCCATATTACACATAAATAGTGGAAGAAATTTTCAGATTGAAGCAATTCTTTTAGGAAATAGATAAAATCAAACTTAAGCACCCAAGTAAAGTTAAATTACTGCTTAATATCCTGAAGTCCGTGACGTTAAATTTTCTGCTGATTTTATCAAACTACAAAAGCGAATTAAGCTCACCAGATTTCCTTCTTCATCAATTTCAGGTTTACCTAATAATTAAAAACACAAAATCTGATTAAGTCAGAAAATTGAGCAGTGTGTCTTTCTGACAATGATGTTATAAATGAAATTTATGATGAAGAACTGATATAATCAGTGAAATACAATTTGAGAGAAAATACTTCCTTTATATAAATTCTGTAACAATCAACAATACTTGTATGTAATTAAGGTTCAATTGTTTAGGTCCAAATAGAAACGATAAAGCTCAATCACATTTACAAATATCCAGGCATCTAATTTTATTACACTTATGTATTTTAGTTTATAGATATTCTTACACATAAGATTTAAAGCTTTACATAGCGGTGATCGATATTAAAGGCATACCCCATAAAAACAGAATCTCTAATGCAATAATGCCACTCGCTGTACCAAGAACACCTAATCCAACTTTCCAGGCATGTTCCTTACTAAACAAAACCCGCCAACCCTTCGGCTTATCTTGCTTTGATCCAGAACCGCTTCCGGAAGAATCGCTTCCAGCACTTTGCACCGTCGTGGTCTTGATATTTTCTTTGCCCCCTGCCTCGGCCTTCATTGCTGCGGTCCGGGACTCTAGTATTTCCTGAGTCACTGAACCTGCAGGCTTAGATGCTTTCGTGGAATTATCAGAATATCGTCTAATTGAAGTGTTAATAAATCTGTTATGACTACAAGATCCCAACTGCCTCGAAAACATTAATTTACCATAATCACGCGCATGCATACTTCGCAATGTCATAAAATTATAATTATTCATTGAAAGACCCCTCCAGTTTGTTATCGAAGTGTTTAATGTAGTCGCTGATCTGATTATTTTAGGCCGGCTTAATTTTTCCACGACAAGCAGGGGTTGTCTGAGGCACTGGAGGCTAGCCATGGTGCGCGCAGGTGGGGCTGAGATGTTAGAGGGTCTAGCCCCTTCAACGATGGGAGAAGCGAATAAATATTTGAGAATCGGCGATTTTATGTGATGTAAAGATGAACCAATTCCACGCATGTTTACAAGGGCAGCCGCCATATTGAATCTTACTACTCGTTCTTTTCAAATTTTCAAGAGGCCTATCTTGATAAAATCCGGTAAATCAGTCCCACGATATTGCAAATTTAAGATAAGGACGATTAAGTGCTGGTCCCAACTCATAGACACTGGATCGAAACGAGAGCTTAAAAAAGTAGTTTTTGTATATTTTTGTATGTTTTGATGGTTTAACTTAACTTTATGATACTGGTTTACGAAGTCTTGAAGACTTGTAACACGAGTCTCTTTTCATTTGAAATCTTGTGTGCAGATACTGAGGCAGTTAAAAGAGTGGTGTTAAAACTCTCCATGAATTAAGTACTTCAGTATAACTAAGTAAAATCGCGTTACCTCAAGTAATTGTCAATTGTTATTGTTTCCTTCTGTTTATATAATGTTGTTCTCAGTCTTATATTGAAGTATTGGATATTATTAGTATTGATGTTAGTTAAGGTTTAGTGAGTCTTAACAATCATGCAATTGCTTCCTGACTCTGTAGTGTTATGTTTTATTCATTGTTGCTGCCATATAAAAATCGACATCCTTAACCAGTATATACGTTAAGAATAAGCTTTTAGTTGACATTGGCACCGCTGGTGTGTTTAATATTTTATATTTCGCTCATTATTTCCACAACTCTGACGGTTCTGTTGACTTATAATTTAGAGAGACGAGACATTTCTCGAGCTCCCTGCGGTCCTAACTCACTGTCAAACCGCTTTGCCTGTGTTTTCTAACGCTATCAAATTGTGCATTAAAATATTTATTAAATATTTATATTGCCTAATTTTTGTCACTTTAATTTCTACCCATTAAACAGAGAAAAGGAGCCAACCAAGTGTCTGGGTCTAATGGACCAGTTATTGCCCTGCCGGGAACTCTATGGGCTTTTCTATTGAACTATTTTCCGTATCTAATATGTGGCATTTGGTGTATTCTATCTGACGTGAAAATTTGGAAAATGGAGACTGAATATGACCTGTTACTTTTCGTTTTTTTACCTGTATTCTGAGATGAAGGCACTCAGAAATATAATAATATTGTTAGGAACATATTCCTAATTAGCATGTTTCTAAAATAAAGCTAATTGTGAATTAACCTGATTAAAGCTAATTAACTTAACCTGACTATTTTCTAAATATTCAATGATGCAAAAATGGCTAAATTAATGTTATTTTGGTTTAGACTAATGGGTAGATGATTCGTGGCAGAAATGAAACTAGTGGGCAGAAATATCTTAAATTTAAAAAATCAATGACCGTGTTACTGTCATGCATGACTAGGTGAATTTATAAGAAAACAAAATTTTTTCAAGTCTAGTTATGTTTTTATTATTTTGTCAGTAATGTTTAATAATTGAACGCATAGTTTGGCTCTAGGAATGTCGTCCAATTTATATTTTTGAATTTTTGGCTTGGAATTGGCTAGCTTAAAACCCATGTCCTTCTGTCATTGATGGTTACACTTTCCTAATAAAATGGACTTGTAGTATTTTATATTTTGTTTTCACGCTCTTCTATTAAAATGACCTTGTGCTGTGACGACGTTAAATTAACATCAAAACTGTTCAATTGTGCTTTTGAAATATCCTGCCCTCGTCTCCTGCGGGTGAGGAGAAGGGTGTTGAACACTGGTGATTATCTTGATGGCTTTCTTTGGCATATAGAGGACCTTATAATTGAGACTATATTCTTAATTCTAATTTTTTTGGATTTCAGTTTGTTAATAAAATAAACTACAGTGGCTGTGTTCTGCATGGGCAGGTGGTTAATTGTTAATAAATATAACTATTGAACTTTGAATTATTAAGGGTTTCTCTTAGAGCCTTAGGTAAATTTACTGCGCACATACGTAAAGAAAACTGCTGAGTATATAATGGTAAGTATCTCTTCTCTGCTTTAACCTATGTCATTTATATTATTTAACTTATGTTTATATTACTTTTATTTTATTTCTCAATGGTTAAATATTTTGCTTCAACTTATTTTGTTATTTAAGCAAACTTAGGCTCTGTAACTGTATTTTGTGCCTAAAAAACTAACAAATTATGAGTTTAATAGTATTAAATACGATCCTTAATAACAATATTTACTAATTAATTAAAATCTCTATCTGGTAGCATAGGAGACCTACCTTTATTTTAATCTAATCAGTTTAAATAAACTCTGTTAAACTGGTCTTAACACAAATTTCTGGCAGTTATAGCATGCTGATGCTTTAGCATACTGATGCTATAGGGTGCTTATGCTATGGGGTGCTGATGCTATATATAGGGTGCTGATGCTATAGGGTGCTGATGCTATAGGGTGCTGATTCTATAGGGTACTGATATTATAGCATACTGATCCTATAGCATCAGCACCCTATAGCATCCTATAGCACAGGTGCTGATTCTATAGGGTGCTGATGCTATAGGGTGCTGATGCTATAGGGTGCTGATGCTATAGAGTGCTGATGCTATAGGGTGCTGATGCTATAGGGTGCTGATGCTATAGGGTGCTGATGCTATAGCGTGCTGATGCTATAGCATGCTGATGCTATAGGGTACTGATGTTATAGCATACTGATCCTATAGCATCAGCACCCTATAGCATCCTATAGCATCAGCATCCTATAGCACTGGAGCTGATGCTATAGGGTGCTGATGCTATAGGGTGCTCATGTTATAGGGTGCTGATGCTATAGGATGCTGATGCTATAGGATGCTGATGCTATAGGGTGCTGATGCTATATATAGGATGCTGATGCTATAGGGTGCTGATGCTATATATAGGGTGCTGATGCTATAGGGTGCTGATGCTATAGTGTGCTGATGCTATAGTGTGCTAATGCTAACACTTGCTGATGCTATGTGATGCTGATGCTCTTATATCTTATAATATTATCTTATATAGGAGTCTAGGTAATATAATTCTATGAGCTGTTCCAGGCAAAAGTTCAACCTCACTTACAAAATGTTTAAATGTATCTGGGTATGAGTACTAACTATGGAACTGATTTCCTATACTGTATTGGACAATGCGCTTTGAATTAGCAGGCCTTTCAATCGACTTCATAAGTATATAAATAAATAATAATAAAGGTTTAGCATCCGTTTTCTAATCTAAGGATGATGTCAGGGACTTCTTTTATCTATTTATAACTCCAATAGACTACATCTTTTCTGGAATGTGATTTGGTATGGTACAAACAGAATTGAATTGATTTGGTGCCCGAGAGGATTTGCAGAATGAGAGATGAAGTTGCTGCAGTGTGATATACATTATGATTGAGAGTGTAGGAAAGAGATTGATGTTAGTTGTCAGTGGCTGGAGTTAGGGCTGTGTAATATCTGCAGAGGGATGAGAAGTGTTAAATTCTGGTCACGATGTTTTGTTTGACTTATGTTTGACTTATCGTTTGTCCACATATCCCAGTCTGTGCTGTCATCTGTCTCTAGTAATCTCATCCATCGTTAAGTCTATTGTAATAGGTAATATAGTAATCACATTGTAATCTCTCTGTAATTTGGGTGTGTCCTTTCAAAAAAGTCATTTCTGCTCCCTACAGAAATTTTCTTAAATGAGGTTATGCTTGGGGAGAACGGGGGGGGGGCACGTTGCCCCAAGCATAACAAAGTCATACGTCAAGCCCATTGTAATAGGTAATATAGTAATCACATTGCAATGTTACGTCCATTGTAATAGGTAATATAGTAATCACATTGCAATGTTAAGTCCATTGTAATAGGTAATATAGTAATCACGATGTAATCGCTTTGTAGTCATTTAGTCCTGGTAATCTCACTGACTAAGTGTTACTAAAGCCTCGACGTGTCTGGAAGTCTTTATTTATAAGCGACTTAGACTTTGAGGCTTAGACTTTGAGGCTTAGGTTTTAATGCTTAGACTTTTAGGCTTTGACTTTGAGTCTTAGACTTTGAGGCTTAGACTTTGAGGCTTAGACTTTGAGGGTTAGGCTTTGAGGCTTAGACTTTGAGGCTTAGACTTTGAGGCTTAGACTTTGAGGCTTAGGTTTTGATGCTTAGACTTTGAGACTTTGACTTTGAGGCTTAGACTTTGAGGCTTAGACTTTGAAGCTTAGATTTTGATGCTTAGACTGTATCTGATCTGGTCAAATAGAGAACAGACGTTATAACTTATTTACTACATAGTAATTCTGGAAGCTAATGTAAAGATCGTAGAAGTGGCCTCCAATACAACTCCATTTTAGGTGGACTGACTGGATCTAGGGCTCAACATCCGGTGGCTTGTATTTACTGACCATAAGATATTTCATATCACAGAATTCTCATATCACGATGTGCTATTCTTTTCTCTCCGCCTTCCCTGCTCTTCATTTTCCCTTCTCTCTCTCTCTATCCCTCTCGCTCGCTCTCTCTCTCTCTCTTAGTCTCCCTATCTCTGTCTTCTTCCTTCCTTCCTCAAGATAGTTATTTTTTATTTATGATTTTGGCTACAACAATGGCATGACCAGTAAGTTGTCTGATTTCTGATCAATAGATGCAGAGTTCAAATCCAGTGCTCACCCTATCTCTGAGTTACAGCTTTTCATTTCTTTCAAGACTTGGAACGGATGTTAAATATGTTTTTAGCGGGCGGAGCCCAGGATTTGAACCCCGCAGGTACTGATCCGCGGTCGAGTATCTATTTGATGTACGTAGTTAAGTATTGTTATTAGTGATTGTATTAGTGATGTTATTAGTATTGTTATTAGTGATGTTATTAGTATTGTTATTAGTGATGTTATTAGTTAGCAATGTTATTATGTGATTGCACGCTAATACATGCAATGAAATAATAATAATAAAGGTTTAACGTCCGTTTCCTCATCAAGGGATGATGTCGGGGACGTTGTTGATTATGAGTAAACGAACTAACACAAGGGTCTGATTGTTTCAGGGTAACGAAACGTCTCTACCATTGGAGCTGTGCTCAACATGTAAGACTTTCTGCTCTTATTTGTTCCTCTCTTGTTCTTGTGAGATAATGCTAATTAGCTTATATACATATTGAATCAGTATTAAGTATAATTGTAATTGAGATATGATTTCATTATTTGATCATAAAACCTTTTCATTTAATTTTTACTAAGCAATCTAATTGGCCGATGTGATTGTTGAATATGTGACATGATTGTTTAACTGATTGTTTTGGCTGGAGCCAGTGGTGAAGTCGGTAAGATATTCGACTGCTGAGCAGTAGGTGCAGGGTTCAAATCCTGGGCTCGCCCGTCACTGACATCGCTTTCGAGTGAGGAAACTGACGTTAACCTTAGCTTTACCAGTTTTTTTAATAAGTAGTCTAATTAGCCTATTTGATATGAAATGATTGAATAACTGATTTTTTGTTTGGTTTAATTATTGATAAACTGATTTATTAATTGAAAGATTGATAAATGCTTTAATTGATTGAATGATTGAGTACTTTAATTAATGATTGATTGATTGATTGATTGATTGATTGATGCAGTCGATGCTGAAGAGATCAAGAGATTAGGGAAGAGATTCAAGAAGCTGGATCTTGATAACTCAGGGTCGCTGAGTGTGGAAGAGTTCATGTCGCTACCAGAGCTACAACAAAACCCTCTTGTTCAGCGCGTCATTGAGATCTTTGATACAGATGGTAACGGTGAAGTAGACTTTAAAGGTAGGAATCTTTCATGGTTCTGCTTCATTGTAGAGGTTAACGATCGCGATTAAAGGAATTTAATCAATCAATCAATAAGAATTTAACATCCGGTTCCTCGCCATGAGGCAATGTCAGGTACGTCAATATCATTTAGAGGATGATATAGAGATAAACTGAGAAAGGCATAGGGGGCCCACCTCGTCGGAAGCAGAATCCCCAAGAATAATTGTATATCAAAAAGAATGTTGGATAATTTAAAGATCCACTCGTATATGGACATGAAGAGGAAACTGGAAGATAGAGATGAGTGGAGGCGTTAAATAATCTTAAAATAAACTAAAGTTTATTGCTTATAGGAATAAATTAAACTCACTCTTAACAATTGCGCAAAGGAAATTTTATTCTGATCAATTGCTTAAATATAAACATGACCCTAGAAAAACATGGCAGTGCATTAATAGCATTTTAAAACCAAATAAGTCCAAATCTATTCAGGAATGTTTTAATTTAAATAGTGAAATTGTATCTGATAAAAAAGTTATATCTGAGAGTTTTAATGACTATTTTATTGGAATAGGAAAATCCCTAGCTGATAAAATCCCTAAATCAAAAAAGTCTTTTTATGATTTCATTTCAGACAAAAGTAAAATCTCCAACACATGTGCTCTCTATCTAACCGATCAATATGAAATCATTAACATAGTCCAATCTATAAAAATACCTCGAGTGCAGGTTTCGATGAGGTATCGTCCATTCTTCTAAAAAATATAATCTATTACTTAGCCAAACCTTTAGCAATTGTACTAAATCTATGTATTATGAATGCTACATTTCCGAGTAAAATGAAAATTGCCAAAGTATGTCTGATTCATAAGTCAGGTCCTAGTAACGAAATTTCAAATTATAGACCAATCAGTTTTTAACTTGCTTCTCTAAAATATTTGAGAAAATTATTGCCAATAGAATGCTCTCTTTTATTGACCATCACAAAATCATTACTTCAGCCCAATATAGATTTAAGAAAAAGCACTCTATATATATGGTCCTATTAAACATGCATGATAGGGTGTCTAAAGCTATTGACAATAAAGAATTTTGTTTGGGTATTTTCATAGACCTCTCAAAAGCTTTTGACACTTTAAACCATGAAATATTACTTAAAAAACTAGAAATGTATGGTTTTAGGGGAGTATTTAATACACTTCTAAAAAGTTACTTAACCAATAGACAGCAATATGTGGTATATAATAATTCAGAATCAAATTATAGAACTATTCAATGTGGTATCCCACAGGGTTCAATATTGGGACCTTTGTTGTTTCTGATTTATGTCAATGACATATCCAAGATTAGTAAAATTCTTACCTTCGTATTATTTGCAGATGATACAAATATTATCTGCACAAACCCTGATATTTTGAAACTAATGAATTCAACTAATACTGAACTCCTAACACTCTCTGACTGGTTTAAAGCGAATAGATTATCCTTAAATATACAAAAAACCAATTACATGCTATTTGGGTATAAATACAAATATAACAATAATTCTGAAAATTTTCATATATACATAGATGTCAACATTTCTAGAATAGATAAGACTAAATTTTTGGGAGTGATTCTTGCCAAATCCATTGGATTACTCCATCGGGTTAAAACTAAGTTACCTAAACATTGTATGTTAAATTTATACTACAGTCTAACATATCCGCATCTAATCTATTGTAATATTGTTTGGGGGAACGCTTCTAAAACCTTGCTCAACGAATTGATAGTACTCCAAAAACGAGCAATTAGAATAATTCAACATGCAGAGTTTCGTAGTCATAGGAACAATATATTTAAAGAACTTAAAATTTTAAAGTTAAGTGATATTCATAAACATTGCTGTTGGGTATTTCTGTATAAACTAATTCATAATGATATGCCTTCATGTTACAACTATTCGTTGCTATTAAATAATGTTGCAAATTCTGTTTATAAATTTCGACAAGTTTCGGAATTTACTATACCATCGTTCAGAACTCTCTGTCGCAAAAAGTATATCGCTGTACAAGGCCCTAGATACTGGCTATCCCTTCCACCTAATTTACGATCATCTCGTTCCGTGAACTGTTTCAATATTAATCTTCGTCAGTACTTATTAAATAGTTATTAATGATACTGATCTTAAATGTATAATTATGCCTACCTATTATCATTAATTTTCTTTATTTTAAATTTCTTTATTTCAATTCTTTAATTTCTACTTTATATTTTCGTTTTAAGTTCACCATGGTTCACATTTAAATTGTGCTCACTTATTGCATTTACTTGTTTGTTTGCATTGCTTGTGAACTGTACAGGGTTGAATGACCCTTTTTGATGATCTAAATAAAAATAAATAAATAAAAAATATCATGGACCTGCCAGCAGGCAGTGCACTAAGAGAGAGAGAGAGAGAGAGACAGAGACAGAGAGACAGATAGAGTTAAACAATAAAGGTTAATGTTTTCCTGGGGTTTGGGTTGACACTCAATTTGTAAATGAAGGTAATAGTAAGTTTAGAAGTAAAACTGTTATTATTCTCATCATTTAAGTTTTTGAACACTAAAGGCGTCTATGCTAATTTAGCTTATTAACTCTTCACTCTTTAGCAAATTTTTTTATCTGTATTTCTCTCGTATTTTCTCTCCTTCTTTCCCTCCCGTCTCTCTCTCTCTCTCTCTCTCTCTCTCTCTCTCTCTCTCTCTTTCTCTATGTCACCCTCTCTATCTATCAATCTATTTATTCCTGTCTAATGCTCTTTTAAATCCAGCTAAGAACTAACTCCTCGTCAGCAATATGTCAGTCTGTAGAGCCTGCTGGGCATAGACTGACATTTGTTTCATGAGCTACTCTCAAGTCTACTTACTCTATCTCCTCGCAATCCCTGGAGAGCCATTGCTCTAGATATGTGCTGATGTGTTGTCTGCAGTCATCTCAAGACTGCTAGAATATGTCTCGTTTGTTATGTATGATGCCTGTCTGTGTAGGATGTATGATGTTCTATGTATGGTGCTCTGTATGGTGCTGTGTGTGGTGCTGTGTATGGTGCTATGTATGGTGCTATGTATGGTGCTGTGTGTGGTGCTATGTATGGTGCACTGTATGGTGCCACGTGTGTTATGATGTGCAACTGTGTATAAAAGTTTAAAGCTCAGGTCGCGTTCAATCATTCGATTCTAAGATCTTCAGCGGTCATAATCAGCTTGGTTTCGATCGGCATTGAGTTAATTGCAGTATGGACTAATTGCAGAATTAATTAATTGCAGAATTAATTAATTGCAGAATTAATTAATTGCAGAATTTATTAATTACGAATAAATTAATTACTGAATTAGCTACGGAATGAGTAGCTTACAGAATGAGCTATTATATTACGGAATGAGTTAATTACGGAATGAGTTAATTACGGAATAAATTAATTACGGAATGAGTTAATTGCGAAATGAGTTAATTACGGAATGAGTTAATTACAGAATGAGTTAATTACAGATGAGTTAATTACGAAATGAGTTAATTACAGAATGAGTTAATTGCAAAATGAGTTAATTACGAAAATGAGTTAATTACAGAAGGAATTAATTACGGAATGAGTTAATTACGAAATGAGTTAATTACAGAATGAGTTAATTGCAGAATGAGTTAATTACAGAATGAGTTAATTTCAGATGAGTTAATTACGGAATGAGTTAATTACAGAATGAGTTAATTACAGATGAGTTAATTACGGAATGAGTTAATTACAGATGAGTTAATTACAGAATGAGCTAATTACGGAATGAGTTAATTACGGAATGAGTTAATTACTATAACAAGTACTCATATAGTTGCTGTGAAACTGTAAGATGAAGCATACTGTACATTACACGTGTATATCCATAGATCACTGCAGTAGTTCAGCCATGATTTAAGACGAGAGAGGGGGAGGGGGTTAAGGAGTTTGGGAGTGGTGGGGTGTGGACTAGTGAGCCGTTGTCTAAACCTGAAGGCAGTTTGTCGCGGAATTGACTTTAGATGAACCTGTCAGTAGGTGAAGTGATCGGCGCTGTTAGAAATTAGACAATGAAGACATCGTCGAATTCGCTAAGAACTCTAGCCGTATAGCTGAGACGTATTCTGATCACTGCGCGAGATTTGATGATCAACCGAAAGTCGTACTAGTTCCTGAACGTCGACTGACTTACATACTGATACTCGACCGCGGATCAGTATGTGCGGGGTTAAAATCCTGGGCTCGCCCGTCACTGACATCGCTTTCGAGTGAGGAAACTGACGTTAACATTAGCTTTGCCGGTTTTCTGGATAGGTCTACGGCGTTTGAATTGCGCCATAGTTGAGAGTCTTCTGTAGTTGTTACGCGCTGGACGTGCTACATACTGATAGTACATACAGATCATACACTCTGAGGTAGTTTCCATTGTCTTCATCATCTCTTCGTCTACATCTTAGCCACATCTTACTGTACTGGAAATAAACAGTTAATCACCAAACATTAAATGTAGCTTTTAATTTTATTTTAAACGAATACCACTCCGAGATAGTTTCCATTGTCTTCGTCATCTCTTCATCTCCATCTTAGCCACGTCTTGTATGCTTTATTCTGGAAATAAACAGTTAATCTGACATCTGCGCAGATCTTCAGCTGAACTGGTGTGACTATTTTGTGTTGCACAGAGTTCATAGAGGGCGTGTCGTTGTTCAGCGTGAAGGGGGACAAGTTGTCCAAGCTACGATGTAAGTAAGCACATATATATATATATATCTCTCTCTCTCTTAGTGCATTGCCAGGTCCATGGCATACAGCGCCTCCACTTCTCTCGTAGTGCACTGCCTACTGGCATGTTCATAGTATATAACGCCTCCACTCCTCTCTGTATTCCGCTTTCCTCTTGCATGTCAACATACGAGTGGGTCTTTAAATCATCTAACACACCCAATCTCGGCCTGCCTCTACGTTCCCTTCCCTCCATCACACACATAGCCATGACTGAATATCACCTTCCTGTCTCTTAATGCAACCCATTTAGGTTATCAGTAATTGTTTATTCCCTACACGGGCTCTCTTTAAAAGCTTGTTTCTCTTCAATACGTAACGTACATGGGTGAGCTGTGTTATTGTTTATTGATAGCTTGCCGATATTGATATATTTATTTATTATATGTATATTTGATTGATTCACTGACTGACTGATTGATAAATTGATTGATCTGCTGATTGGCTGATTCTCTGATTTACTGATGACGTACTGATTGAGTGATTGACTGTCTAACTGATTGATTGTCTAGCTGATTGATTGATTGGTGTACAGATTGATTGGCTGATTGATTGATTGGTGTATTGATTGATTGGCTGATTGATTGATTGACTGTCTAACTGATTGGCTGATTGATTGATTGACTAACTGATTGACTGATTGATTGATTGACTGGCTAACTGATTGATTGATTGACTGTCTAACTGATTGATTGATTGATTGATGGCACAGTTGCCTTTAGGATCTACGACATCGACAGGGACGGGTTCATCAGCAATGGAGAGCTGTTCCAGGTGCTCAAGATGATGGTGGGTAACAACCTGAAGGACACTCAGCTCCAGCAGATTGTAGACAAGACCATCATCAACGCAGACACTGACGGAGACGGGAAGATCTCCTTCGAGGAATTCTGCTCCGTATGTCCCGTCTATCCGACTGTCAATTAGTTAATTGATTAGATTAATGTAAATATATCTGTTAATTGATTAGATTAATTAAGATCTGTTAATTGATTAGATTAATTAAGATCTGTTAATTGATTAGATTTATTAAGATCTGTTAATTGATTAGATTAATTAAGATCTGTTAATTGATTGGATTAATTAAGATCTGTTAATTGATTAGATTAATTAAGATCTGTTAATTGATTAGATTCATTAAGATCTGTTAATTGATTAGATTAATTAATATCTGTTAATTGATTAGATTTATTAAGATCTGTTAATTGATTAGATTAATTAAGATCTGTTAATTGATTGGATTAATTAAGATCTGTTAATTGATTAGATTAATTAAGATCTGTTAATTGATTAGATTAATTAAGGTCTGTTTATTGATTCTACAGATTAATTAATTTCTGTTAATTGATTAGATTAATGTAAATATATCTGTTAATTGATTGGATTCATTATTATCTGTTAATTGATTAGATTAATTAGTAGCTGTTAATTGATTAGATCTTCTGTGTGAGCGTTTGCAAGTAGCTCTCTCTCCCTCTCTCTTTCTCTCTCTCTCTCTTTGAGGTGATATTTTTCTAATTGTTTCCTTGTATTTAATGAACTTGCCAATGGATTCCTACTTGATGTGTTTTTGTGTAGGTTGTTGGTAACCTGGACGTTCACAAGAAGATGGTCGTAGATGTATAGCTCTGAATTCTAAACAACTCACACACATTCGCACTTACACATGCACACACATCCAAGCACACACACACAGCACACACACACAAACACATGCACGCAAACATGTAAATCATCATCATCTTCTCTTAAATCCCAGTTTAACCAGGGTCGGGATACGAATAGACTTTCTCCAGTTCATTATATATTCTGTATATTCTCGACTATTCTGCCAAATGGCTGGTCCAAGTTAGCTTATTCTACACACAGTCTGCTGTCTCACTGTATTAAAAGATCTTCAATGATCTGCTGGTTACCTCACTCACAAAGCTTTGATCAATTCTCTAGGCTTCTTTTCATTTTAAAAATATATACGACCAATGTAAGGGTTCTTAACTAGTTTCTCATTGCCTTCTTTATTTGCGGCCTAGCTGCCTCATGTGTTTGATAGCAGACTAGATTAGCATCTTTTCTAATTCGTAAGCTCTAAAGTACTCTGGCACTCTAGTACTAACATTGTGTGCTGCTCTCTCGTACATACTGACACATATACATGCTGACACATACAAGTATACATGCACACACATATAAGCATACATGCACACGCATACTCATATATACTTGCATACACATACATGTATACATGCACACACATGCAGATATACTTGCACACACATGCAAGTATACATGCACACACATACATGTATACATGCACACACAAGTATACATGCACACACATACATGTATACATGCACACACAAGTATACATGCACACATATGCAAGTATACATATTCAAATATACATACCCGTGCATACAATCATGCAGACTCTAAAAGTTCAGTTATTTTGCTCGTGGAATGTTTTATTGTCACTTTCTCTCTTTATCACTCTAAATTCTTCTCGTTTTCTTCACTAACACGCGACCCTAGCGAGAACGTTTAGAGGATTCGTAGCTTTGTGGTTTAACATCTTGTAGCGTGTTTAAAAATCTATAAATGATTTCACTTAGTCGCGAATTGATCTTAATATTTTCATAAAGCTTGGACTTTAAGATGGACCTGATGACCTTATGGCGAGGAACCAGACGTTAAATATTTATTGATTGATTGACCTTACGATCTCGCTAGGATCACGTGAGTTGTGTTTTTTCTTATTTAAAAGATGTGAGTTATACATGCCATTCTTATAAATGTCAGTGCTCGAATAATGTCAAGTGTTGACTGGAGGTTAATAACTCAATTTTGGAGCATTAATGATACAACGCTGGTGCATTAATGCTACAAATCTGGAGCATTAACGCTACAACACTGGAGTATTAATGCTACAACACTGGAGTATTAACGCTACAACACTAAAGGATTAATGCTACTATCCTGTAGCATTAATGCTACTACACTAAAGGATTAATGCTTCAATATTGGAGCATTAATACTACAACACTTGAGTATTAGAGCTACAACACTGGAGCATTAATGCTACAATACTAGAAGATTAATGCTACCACACTGGAGTATTAATGCTACAATACTAGAAGATTAATGCTACCACACTGGAGTATTAATGCTACAATACTAGAAGATTAATGCTACCACACTGGAGTATTAATGCTACAATACTAGAAGATTAATGCTACCACACTGGAGTATTAATGCTACAATACTAGAAGATTAATGCTACCACACTGGAGTATTAATGCTACAATACTAGAAGATTAATGCTACCACACTGGAGTATTAATGCTACAATACTAGAAGATTAATGCTACCACACTGGAGTATTAATGCTACAATACTAGAAGATTAATGCTACCACACTGGAGTATTAATGCTACAATACTAGAAGATTAATGCTACCACACTGGAGTATTAATGCTACAATACTGGAGGATTAACGGTATTAATGCTGTGGTTTTATAGGTTCCTCATGCTGTAGGGATTAAGGTAGCATTAATTCTCAGGCTAACCCAGTAGACGTAATGTCGAGCACTGAAGTTCTTGGAAGTGTTTTCATATTGTTGTTGTTACACGGAGGTGGTTAAATATTTTTCTCTCTGAAGCCGTTCTACTATATGCTCAGTGTACTTGTCGGTGTTATTCTGTATTTTTCTCAAGAATTATGCAATTAGAGCTTATTTGTTTATACGATTCGTCAACAATGTCAGTGTTGCTTTGAAAGATGTGAAGTAAAAGATACGGTAGCTGATTTTTCTATGCCTCTTATTTACATTTGTTAACATTGTGATTATTGTGTAATTTATGCACAGAGGAAATCTTGAAGTCACTGATGATTACTGTGACTCCTCTGTAGCGAATTGATAAAGTTATTAAAGGTATTCGTTGAGGACAATGAAGGATTGAAAAAGACGTATTAATTGTTTGGGACGTAAAAGAATTGATAAAGACGTAGAAAGATTGGTAAAGGCGTTGACGGATTGATAAAGACTTTGCAGGAATTGATAAAGGCGTTGAAGGAATTGATTGATTGATAAAGACGTTGAGGGATTGATAAAGACTTCAAAGGAATTGATAAGAACTTTGACGGAATTGATTAGAAAATATTACTGAAGGATTGATGACATAATCTCTAATAAAAAATTGATGAAGTCGTAAGATGTGGGGGGGGGGGGAGCTGTGAAGTGACTTAGTGTGATGGTTAATGATGATTTATGTGACACTATGAACTGATTTGTATCATCGGCTTGTTTTATGTTTTATCATGTGATAAATAGTCTGCTGTTATATCTGCATTACAAATCTCCCTACGGCATCATCATCATCATCACCATCATCTCCTGACGTTAATATTAGCTTTATCAGCTTTATCACTTTAGTATGATGATATTAGGACTATCCGAGCCTAGCAAAGGCTGCTCGGCCGCACGGCAGGTCCTAGGCGTTCAATTCCATTCTAAATATCATCGACATTGCTTGTCATAACAGCGTAATAGCTCTAATATCAATTAATGTTTGTTGGCTTATCCAAGTGCACTGTTTGAGACGATTACATTTGAGCGCTATTAGAAACCTCCTATCATCGAACAAGCATTCTACCTACTCTTCCATTTAACTATGAATTTTTGCATACATTTACATGTGTGTATAATGAAGGTATATATATATATATATATATATATATATATATATATATATTTGAAGCATCTATCGACATGTGTGTAATACTGTTCTGTTTATAATATATATATTATATATATATTATATAATATATATAATTAATATATATATATATATATATATATATATATATATATATGTAACTTGGGCACGGTGTTTTATTCCTCCGTTAGCTGTGTTTTATACGGATTGTTTATTTTTCATTTTCCACGTGATTCCGGTCTTTTCCCACGTACATATTTTCCACGACTTTCAGGTAAAATGTTCTGTTTGAATGATTTGACTATATGTAGATATAATGTTCTCTGCTATTTCTAATCACTGAGTTCTTTCTCGTAACATTTGATTTTATTAACTCACACACGCAAGCGTGTTTAACTACTCCGTTACGTCTGAGAATAAGACGAGACACGAGGTTTTGCTAATACTCTTTATTTAGCTAGTTTTAAGATATTTGCGGCTCCTGATTTATTCTCCACCTCACGTCGCGACCACTTGTTGAAAGAACACCTTATTTATAGACCGTGTGACTCGAGTAGAGCTGCTGGGGCATAAATTATGTATGAAGATTTTTCATGGGTTTGTACAAATTAGTGAGGATATGTTCTGATTTTCTGTGCAGATATATGGATGCCAAGATTTCGTTTATTTTTTCTATTCTAGTGTGGATACTGTAAGATGTTAGCCGGTTTTTAGTTTCTAGTAATGCGCCATTTGAATATATATGATCGTTTATTTTTCTTAATCTGCTGAGATGATTAAAATGTTAGCCGTTTTTTCGTTATTCTTAATCGTATGATTTTCTTATATTTCCTTTGTTCGATTCTTGTTGAGTCAACCAGTAGGTAAATTTACACCATGTAGTAGCTCTAGTTAAGTAACCTATGCTGCTAAAGCCACATCCGGTATGAAAGTCTAGACCTATGAAGATGTGGATTATGAGCGACCAAGTTTTCCACAAAAGAAATCTTACAACAACAACTGTACATTGCCGTATCTCAGTTATTAGCATTTATCGTACTCGTGCAGTTATCGATGTATTCTTTTCTCTATTTTCCAGTACCCACCACCCAGGATGTTGCCATTAAAAAGTACATTATTTTATAGTTAGTTGTAAATCATGTGCTACACTGTATTCTTAGTTTTCTCGGCCTATACCGCTGATTGGTGGAAGCTTGACTGCTGTTTATTTCTCTGTTGGGTGTTTTCATATAAACTTTAGTTCTTCTCTCTCTCGATGTGTTAACCTGACTTAATGTTTTACATTACAATCAATTACATTACAATCTATAACATTACAAGTACATTACAATCAATTACATTACAATCTATTACAAGTACATTACAATCAATTACACTACAAGTATATTACAGTTACATTACGATTGGCGTCATCTGTCGAATTCGTTGAGATAACTACATGTACATGTAGAAGAGGCTGTGCTCTAGTAGCTCAATGCTGAAGGTTAAATTCCAATTTCATCTCTCGAAGGCACATCAGCGACGAGAACGAGTGTATAGTTATACCATCCTGCGCCTGACTTACGTTATGTCACCTTACGTCTTGATCTGCCGTAAGGTGACGTAACGTTACGTCACGGTCTGACGTAATCTTACGCCACGCCTCAAATATGATAAATGGTTCTTAAGCCGGTAGCATGTCGATAGTGTTCCACTGAGGATCAGTAGCTGCAGGGTTTTAATCCAGAGCTCTCCTCGTCACTGACATGCTATCGAGCAGGAAACTGACGTTAAACTTGAGACTTAACTTTACCATTTATCTGTGGTTGGACTCGAGTGTCACCTTACTCTCTGCTAGAGATCTCCTGTGAAAATTTGATTTGATAAGCCCCGGACCTAGGACTCTGATCTTTGTAGGAAGATAGCAACTTCTGCTGGTAGATTTTTACATTCTAACTAACTATATTCCTGGTAGAGTGGTGTGGACAATTGTACCATTCATGAAGACAACAGCAAGTCGTTTAGAATCATGCGAGGAGGAAATGCCGTCTTAGCAGTTTTACAGCCTTTCAGTTAATACCGACCGCTATAGTGCTAAACAAACATTACGATACATAACATTTTGTTGCCTAAGTCATCATCAAATTCTACGCAATAAAGACTCTATTATTCAACGTTTAAACGGTCCTAAAGTTCTGTAAACAACAGAAGGTGGGTGGGAGATATTTTGATATGTAAGTTTATGAATGAATGGCCTAGCCTCATATACATGTACGAGCTTGTATATGTATTTACATAACAACATCTTCAGCACAGTTAGCGTCTTGCCGAATTAGTTACGTACAGTAGTTTAGTGCTAGCTCTATTGAATTGTATCTACATGTAAAGCTAAAGGGTCAAAACAAACAACGTTGAAGCTGAATGGCTCTTTCCTATGATTAAAGAGTGCTTACTGAAGTCATTTTGGTTGTTTGATATTTCAATACGATCCATCCTGAGGTGTGATCCTATGATCCATCTTGATCCTATGATTCACTATGATCCATTAATCCTGAGCCCTTGTGGGTTCGAATCCCAGCCGCGCTGATCTGAGAGTAAAATCTTGGACATTCACAGGACTGATTAGATCTATACGGAAATGGTCTAAATTGCCTAACGGTTTTAACATATAGTATTAAAAGTGATAGATATCAATAAGGTTGATCATTTCACTATAATGCGTGTTATTATTATAGCGATCTTGTCTATACGGCACGTAGGCTTGAAATCTACAGAGTCGCTACGTGCTATACAACCACTTGCAATAAGTTACCGACTATTTATAGTTTATTTGTTAAAGTACATTAAATGACTATATATTAAACAGACGGGATGGTTTCTGAATTCTGTTAAGCAGCCGTTTGGAATGAATTCTCACTTCATATCTTGCGCAGCAAGTCATTATAGATAACCTCTCCTTCTGTTAACTTTATTCCACAACACCTACAGTTCACTTTATTTCACAGCACCTCCAGTTCATTTTATTGTACAACACCTGCTGTTCACTTTATTGTACAACAACTGTTCACTGTAATCCACAACACCTCCAGTTCATTTATTCTACGCTGGACAGTGAGGACAGACGGACATGTTTACAGAGTTTTTGTAAAGTTTCTCATTTATTTGAGTTCTTCATTCATTTTACGCTTAGTCCGTCTTCTGAACAAACCCCCAGGTTCACATCAATCAGCGTAGCTCAACGTTTACTTGAGGGTACAATAAATCTGGCCATGAAGAGGAAGATAGAGAAGAGTGGAGGCGTTATATGCCATGGACCTGCCAGTGCAGGCTGGCAGGTCCATGGGCAGTGTAGTCAGTGCACTAAGCAAGAGAGACAACTATTTGATATTTATCTCCTCCTCTGATCCTCTAACAATTCGGCAAATATAAATCCAACTCAATGCTACCTGTGCAGCTGATGCAGTAAAAGCTAGTAAAGCTAAGGTTAACGTCAGTTTGCTCACTCCAATTGTTTGCTCACTCCAATAGTCGGTAAGACACTCAACCGCGGATCAGTATGTGCGAGTTCAAATCCAGCGCTAGCCCGTCACTGACGTTGCTTTCGAGTGAGGAAACTGACATTAACCTTAGCTTTACCAGCTTTTAGCTTTATAGCCACCCGTGTCTTTAACCCAACAAGACTCAAACGAGCTCTGAGCCGTAATTATATCTTCCTGTTTTTACTCTTGTCTATGTTGTGCTTGGATAAAAGATAAACTAGAAACTTGATAACAAAGCTTAGCTCTGTAGAACGGGAATAAGCCAATGGGAGCGCAATCACGTTGAATTGTTTATATGTAGATATGCTCTTTTCTTTTTACTTTATCGCTTGTACCCCTCTCTCTCTCTCTCTCAGTCTCTCTCTCTCTCTCTCTCTCTCTCTCTCTCTCTCTCTCTCTCTATCTATCTATCTATCTATCTATCTATCTATCTATCTATCTATCTGAAAACTTACCATCCTATAATACAATTGATAAATTATCTACAGTTCATTGGATCGGCAGAATATGTCAGAAATTTTTTTTTTTTTTTTTTCTCTTGACTCTTGACCTACTGAACAATTCTTTTATTCCATCAAATTATATTATCAGACAATACCTACTATCTTATCACCGCCCTCTTAAGTAAAGTGTGTACATGTAACTACATAAAATGCTACTGTTTGGTCGACTCTTCGACACACGTTCAGTAAAAGTAAAAGTAAACACGCATTATAGTGAATAATCAACTATGTTGATATCTAACACTTTTAAAACCACATGTTTAATCCGTTAGGCAGTTTAGACCATTTTCCGTATAACCAGGCCAGTGAATGTCCGAGATTTTACTCTCAGATCAGCGCGGCCGGGATTCGAACCCACGAGGATTCAAATCACCTCAGGATTTGTCATTTAAAACTTCATGCAGGAAAAATTCTACAATGGACAGAGCCTAATTAGGACATTTTTGCATGTATTCAAACAAGACCACTAACGATCTACATACCTCTGGGTAAGAAAGTTTTTATCATAATCTTTTTACAACTCTTTTACTACACGGTGTGTACTATACACGGGTAGCCTCTCTCACGGCCTAAGTAGCACTCAAAGCTCTTCGTGTTCTTTAATCTCTCTAAGCGAATTTAATAAACCGCCGCTCTATGCGGGGTCTGCCCCAAGTGCGTGCGGTGCATTTTATATTACTCTAATATTTGTATAGCTGTTATATAATTATACACTACAGTCCGTAAGTAGCAGACAATAATAGACTTCGACGCAATTTACTGCACTCTCTTACATTGTAAACTTCGAATGTAAATATTGGTTTATAAATAGCAACATGTAACACAAAAAAGGCTGAATATTTTCAATTTTTTTAAGATTTCAATTTAATTCGTGGCACCTGCATGCCTAATGTTTCCAGCATGAGCCTTACGAAATGTTGCTTCATTATCTATGTCTAGGAGGCATTTTTATGCAATGTTGTATCACAGTGAAATTATTTCCGCATTGATTTAGAGTGTTATCGATTTTGCCGTTTATTGACTGTTAAATATGAAATTATATCAATGTACGTCCTAACGCACGCATTACAGTTAATTTAGAGCACAGCAGTCAATGGGAAACGTCTGGGCACCAATGTGTATTAGCCGGTGCTATCAAACCTCAGATCTCAATATTAGCTGCATTTATCAATTATAGCTCATTTATTACAGCTTATTCGTCATGTCTTACCAATTACAATTAAATCTTAGAGGATAGACTGGTAAAAGAATTGCACATTAACAAGAATCGTGGTTTAGTGACTTATGTTAGCATTTGTTCAACGATTAATACAATTGGACTAACAGATACATGAAATTGTGGATATCTTGTTGCACTTGCATTGACTTCATGGAGCTTTCTGCGTTCATGGACGACGATAGCAGTGTCAACAATTGAAATTTCAAAATCTCTGTTAACCTATCAGTTTTGCAATGCCGCTTAGAATGGTAAAGTCGGGGTTTAAACAGGGTATTACAGTCTGTAATGTGCAGGGTATTACAGTCTGTATTACACAGTCTATTAGTTGCGAAACCATATCATTGCTTTGATGCTATCAGGCAAGAGTATGATGCTCTTCTCCCAGGTGTGACGTAACCGGCACATCAGAAATCAAATTTAAATGACATTTTAGCGCATGTGCGTGTGTAGTCTATACAGATCTCAGTCTCTGCATGCACCCCGTGTGCTCCCTCTACAGACCCCAGTCTTTGCATGCACCCCTTGTAGCGAGATTTATGACGAAGCAGTGACGCATTGTCATGCATGTAATATTTTATCTTGTTTTGTTGATATGCACGGCATGATGTTTTGTATTCTGAGAAGTTAACATGCGGAACGCTGCAGGCGTAAATAACGTCGTACATTGTATCAGCGACATACACATATACCCACTCTCTCTCTCTCTCTCTCTCTCTCTCTCTCTCTCTCTCTCTCTCACTCTCTCTCTCTCTCTCTATGTCACACACAGCTACGCAGCAATGCTGATCAATTCATGTGGGACAGTTTACTCTGGGTGCTGTTAGGAAAAAACAAATCAGGGAGTGATTAAAAATAGATCAATGAAATCAAGTTCTAAGTAAGCTTACTTTTATAGGGAAAATTAAATAACATAATAAATCATAATAATAAATCAAAATAACATAATAAAGACTGCAAGAGAAGGTTCGGTTTGGATTCGAAACGATGACTTGCTGCTTATAAGATAAATTCAAACTTTTAACAGCTAACTCACAAGAGCAGCAATGATTTAGCATGCGCGAAAAATTATAAAAATTATGAAATAGAATAAGGCTAAGAAATTATTGACTGTAGAGTCAACATTAAATCAGAAGTGCAAAGCTTTGGATAGCTTCTGGTTGATCGATTTCTTTCTAGATAGAATATCGAGCGATAAATTGATTGATTGACAGATGATTTATTGACTGATTTATCTGTTTATTGATTTATTAATTGACTTTAGGACAGTGGGAGAGATCGATCCCCTATTCTAAACTCTTTAAAATTAAATACCATGAATACTAACGTTATAGAGATATTTACTACGTCTACATAAACTATTCAACGGCTGACAGATGAATGTGTGAATACATTAAGGGAGGAGGTATTCGAAGAATGGCAGTAATATATACAAACCATTCTGTCACTGGCTTGTTTTACTCCTTTGTCACCATATTATACTACCATGCTATGGCCGCGTACGTATGTAAGTGCCTGTGTGCAATACAAATAACGCTATCTTGCTCTCTCTTGGTCTCTCTCTCTCTCTCTCTCGCTCTTCCTCTCTCTCGCTCTTCCTCTCTATCTCTCTCTCGCTCTTCCTCTCTCTCTCCCTCTCACTCTCTCTCTCTCTCTCATTCTCTCTCTCTCTCATGTTCCCTCTTTCTCTAGTGCGCTGCTCTGCCAAATCTTAGGTCCAAACCAAATATTCCTATTAGCCTATAGTGAAATTCTTGACATTAGAACAACAAATTAGTGAATACAATTAAAATAATTTTAGAGAATAATTTTTTTATAAACTCTGGATAAAATCTTGTCTACCTATAGCGAATCTCCAGCAGAAGATCTGAAAGAAACAGAAACCTAACACAATCTTGTTTTGCGCAATTACTGGCTACCATTCGGATTTCCGATAATTAATTTGCAATATACCCCACATCAATGGACGTAAGGAATTGCATTTTTCTATTAAATACCGAGCAGTTCACGACGTATGGTGTATTCATTCGAAGCTCTTTTAAGTTTTAGTTCAGTCAATACCTGTAATCATATACTACAGAGCAGAATGCGATATGGAACAACTATGAATACGTTAAACTATATTGTAATTGTAATTTTGTAATACATTTAATTATACTTTAATCATATTTTCAGTCATATTGTAGTGATTTCAGGCGTATTCTGGAACTTCATACATACAATATACAATAAAACAATTTAGTAAAAAACTACTTTTATTATGGCCTCACCGCCTCTACTCCTAATTAATAAAGTTAAATATACGTATTGAAGTTATAGGCCTACTATTAAACTTAAAATTAAAGACATTGATTTTAAATATTCTCATGTTTGTAACGTGAGTAATAGTATAGATTTAAAAGGAAAGTATGAAATGCAGAGTTGCAGAAATTTATCCTAAACGATGCTTGACTACAGAATGCCTGTTACCCATCATATCAGTAACGGGCTAAATCATCTAGTGCACAGCAATACGTTAAAAAAAAGTAGACAGCTGGGATATTTTCTGTTAGTACTACAGCCGAGCATAAAAGACTCTATTGTGTTAAAGCAACAGATATGACGGTGTGTGAAATCTTGCGTACAGAATAAATTCAAATATAAAGTAACTATCTTTTAAATCAGACACACTGACTGATTGATTCTTTTATTGGAATTGTTCCTGCTGAAAACCATTGCTTAATAAAACTGGATTTGGATTAAGATAAACGCAAAAGAAGAAAAGAAGAACAATTGTTGATGCACAGTTGATTGACGAAGAAGTTAATTGCAGTTCAGTATAAAACATCTTCATCGTAAATTTCAGCAGAGAAATGATAAAACTCTATGCACGTGACTATAGTATGTTTGTAGACTAAAAGATTGTTTACGTAAACCGGCATATATTTGACGCTCGTTTCAACATCTAATAACTCTTAGGAACGTCCCTGCCAGCACTTGAACGTCTTCGTGAGAAACCAAGAAAAACTGTAAAAGCATTCATCTCAACTGAAAGACTAACAAAACTACAAAACTAGATAAAGTCCCTGACATTGCTTTTTGGCGAGGAACCGGACGTTAAATTCTTACTGATTGGTTGATCGCGTCACTGCTTGTTTCGCTGCATAGTAATAATAATATCAAAGGAGATTTCTAATCGTCGAGTCGTCAGTAATGCAATACATACGCATCGATCCTGTCAGTACGCACAGCTTAAGATCTCAAACTTTATTAGTAGGTAATCGATGAAATAGAAATCCTTGAGATGGTTATATTCCCGGCGTGAGATGGTTATATCCTGGGATTGCTTTAGTTCTCTGAGCCGTGCTGCAATCCTGCCACCAAACACTAAGCAAAGCTAATAAATTAATATTGTTAATTAAGTTTTAATTAAACTACAAACATACTACATATTAATTGGGTTAACAGGATTGTTTTCTCAGGGAATGTCGCCCCTGCCCAGTAAATGTTAGTCGAAGCTGAGGAAGGCATAGGGGCCCATCTCGTCATAAGCAGAATCCCCAAGAGTAACGGTATATCAAAAGGAATGATAGAAGACTTAAAGATCCACTCGTATGAGGGCATGAAGAGTAAAACGGAAGATAGAGAAGAGTGGTGGCGTAATATAGGCCTACCATGGATCTGCCAGAAGGCAATGAGCAAACGGAGAAAGTTTACATATTAAAATCCAATAAGAACAGAATTGGTAATAAAAGAATTTCGCTTCATTCAGTTTCTGCACATAGACTTTTGTGTAAATTGCATAAGCTTATTGGTGAAAAAATTGTTGAATAACTAGAATTAAAATAATTTAGAACTAAGGTCCTATAGGCTGTGTAGAGTCTGGCACATATTAATTCACTGACATACTGATTTATTGATTGATTCATTAAATTAACTGATAGACTTCTTGAATGATTGATTTTTGAATATAGGCCTACAGCAATTGACTAGTAATTCACTGGCGCATATAACGGTACGACTATTGCGGAGTTGTAGACAATGCGTCATAAGAGACATGATTAAGAGCTCTTTGTTAGGCATCATATGAATATATCAAAGCCAGAATTTAGGTTTCAATAGATTGAGGCGGTGGGGGGAGACAGTGATAGAATCAGACAGAGAGAGAGAGAGAGAAAGAGACAGACACCAGGGAGGAGAGAGAGAGAGAGAAACACCAGGGAGGAGAGAGTGAGAGAGACAGACACCAGGGAGGAGAGAGAGAGACAGACACCAGGGAGGAGAGAGAGAGAGAGAGAAACTAATACGATATCCAGTATCGCAATTGTTCATAATTGAATAATTTGGCTTGGTATGGTTTAACGGTTCACTTACGTCTTCTAAAGGGAAGTCAAACCAAAGCAACATCCGGTGCAAAGCAATGGTAACACATTGGCGGTGGGGGAGCGGTTTATTTTATTATAACCACAAGTTAAAACTACCAATGATACGCGCATTTAATAGATATACATGTTTTGAAATGTAACCGTGTTGTGTCCGCTATTTTTAAAGTCTCTAACAGTAAAAAGGTCACTTGATCGATGATCCGTTAAAAGAATAAGTCGTTAGCGAACTTTCCTTACAAGTAAGAGATTGCTTGTTCCATTTTAGTCATCTCTGATTGCATCCTGGATGAAGAAGTCTAACATTATTAAGATGTCTAATATAGGCTTATAATGACTTAGCATGGGCTATCTCTGGATATCTGGCTGACGGTGGTATAAGTGGATATCTTTGTAACTCAGTAAGACGGGGATGCTTTTAAAGGCAAAGGAAAAGGAAAGCCGGTATTCAATAATGAAGTTGTTGAAAAAGTGAGAAGAAATCATCTAAATGACGTAGAGAACTTTCCTCCTTTGTTCTGCTGGGAATCCTGTACGTGCTCAGTCAGCCTTCAGCATTCGTCGCCATCCTTCACTTCAGACTCTTCGCTGCCTCGAGGATCTTTCACACCATCTGCTACCAGCTGGCCATACCTCAGCCCTCTAGAGCACTCTTCTTCTTCATAGGCCTCGCAATAAACATATCAATGGCCGTTCAGCTCCTTTCAAAGGGGTCCTGATAGACGGTTCCATCAAGGGATATTGGGACGTCCCTGACATCATCCTTGGATGAGGAAACGGACGTTAAACCTTTATTATTATTATTATTATTATTATTATTATTATTATCTGAGGCTATATGTGGCTGCATGGGCTATCTGGTGCCATCTGGGGCTATCTAGAGCTATAGGTGGCTATCTAAGGCTATCTGGGGCTATCCATGGATATCTGGGCATGGGGCTATCTGGTGTTATTTGGTGCTATTTGGGGTTATCTAGGGCTAACTGGTGCTATTTGGGGTTATCTAGGGCTATATGGCGCTATCAGGGGCAATCTGGTGCTATTTGGGGTTATCTAGGGCTAACTGGTGCTATTCGAGGTTATCTAGGGGTAACTGGTGCTATTTGGAGTTATCTAGCATTACATGGTGCTATATGGGTTTATCTAGGGTTACTCATATGGTGCTCTATCAATTTCTCTTCAATTTTTAATAAAACAGAATTTTCTAGTATACAACATTTTAGATATGCAAGAAGGTAGTTTCAAAAACAAACATTGTCTGGAAACTGACTATAGTTGAAATCGCGAAGATATCGAATTGCGCAGAAGTTGGGCTCTGATTTTGCCTCACTATTTTAGCGTTTATAAAATTATAGTTTTCAAGTGATGACGATATCTTGGCCTCGCATTCCCTCATATTATTTCTCAGAGTTTGACGTTCATGACATTGCCTCTAGGCGAGGAATCGGACGTTAAATTCTTATTGATAGATTGATTGAGAGTTGATGACGTCCTCTTGGTCTCATACCATTCCACCCCTGCGCCATCGTATCTCTCAGATTTGATGACGTAATATATGGACACCCTCTGCTACCATCTTTCACTGTAACGCGATCCTACGCGCTATTCAGCCATTCAGCCATTCACTCGCTCTCAGTTCACTGCTACAGGTAATGTTGATAAACAGTATTCGTGATTAAGATAAGATTAAGTAATGATTGGATATATAATCTACCTGAAAGACTGGGAGCATAGATTAACTGAGTGCGTCTTTGCTGAAACTGTAGGATTATTTTCGTGAACTTTTCCGGTCTATTCAGCTGCCCATGAGGGGGGCCTAGGGGCCATTAGGTCAGGCGTCTGGGGGCCAGAGACCTAGTGATCAGGGGAGGGGTGGTTACCCTTGAAATTTTGGATTTTTAAAGTTAGTTTTACTTTTCTAGAACTTTAAAAATGTTACGTAACATAGATTACTTAATAGCTTAGCAGAAACTAAACAATGCGACTCTGTAAATATGTGCGTTATGACAAGATGCTAATATAAAACTCGACCTATAATACTTTTGACAGATATTAATAGAAATAACCGGGTGTTGGAAGATTATTCATTAATCTGCGCTAAATACAATACATGAGCCATCAAAAGACAATGAGAAGGAAAGGAAAAAAGACCAGGAAAGGA
Organism: Enchytraeus crypticus; assembly: GCA_905160935.1. Taxonomy (NCBI): domain Eukaryota; kingdom Metazoa; phylum Annelida; class Clitellata; order Enchytraeida; family Enchytraeidae; genus Enchytraeus; species Enchytraeus crypticus. The sequence goes on from CAJHZI010000428.1 coordinate 395,255, forward strand.
CAATAGCCACGGAGAGGAAGGAAGAAATAACCAAGATCACAAAAACAGAAACTAAGCATGAAAGTCTCTAAAACCTGCGTCATGTCACTCGTGTGTACTGAGACGAGTGAACTTAGACCAACGCGTAAACCTCCATTCCGCTAGTACCTTTACTTGGACTGACTACCCGGATTTGGTTCGCACCGTTTTTGCACCACCCACATGCTGCTCATCGGTTTTGATTTGGTTCCATAGTACTCGATGTTGTTATGAACAACGGTAGAACTCTAGTCGTATTGCTGTTGTTATTGTTACTGTCTGGAGCCATTGGTGATGTCGATAAGACACTCGACCGCTTATCAATATGTACGGGCTTCAAATCCCGGGCTCGCCCGTCACTGACATAGCTTTCGAATGAGGAAGCTGACGTTAACCTTAGCTTTTTGTTGTTGTTGTTGTAAACATAAATAACCAGTAGTAAACTTGCTAAACTTGCTACCACTCCGAATTCGAGTCCCCCTCCCCTTATTTATTGATAAATGTTCGTAATATCACGATGCAGCGCAGAGTGTAGATGGCGATGTATAGGATCGGTAGAGAGCCGAGGTTAGGCTGAGGTTAGGCCGACTGAACTTGTGAGGCTGGTAGGCTGTAACGTTACACCTGGGGCAGCGCGTAGCCAGCAGTCGTACGTGGATACGTTAGAGTTTGCAAAATAAATAACTCGTTGAAAATGTTAGAAAATAGTTTTGCAAAATTAAATTTCTTAGAAGATATTAGAAATTATTGTGCGATATAAAGAGTTCGTTGAAATTGCTACCGTGTCAGTGATGAATTTATTAAATACTGAGTTTAAGTTTGGAAATGATTGCTCTGTAAATACTTTGTCCAGTCAGGACTTGGTCTTGGTCTTCCTCTTTGTCTTTTTTAGGTTACGCCGCGTTAGCTTAGTTTAATATGTACTCGAAGAACGGATTAATTAGTTGGTATATGATTTTTTGTTGTCGCAATTTAAAATTGAATTTGCATTATTGTGCATTCAACGACAAGAGCGTCACAACTATTGTGCTACCACGTCTTATCTACTTGAGCACTGGGTAGCCAAAGCCAAAGCCAAAGGGGACAAGTCTAGCACGGTGCTTATCTGTGTAAATCATCGTATTAATTAATATTGCCTGTCCGAGAATGTCATCTGTACCTTAAGCCTAATCTCTGTAGCAAAGCTTTAATCAAGTGGCATCATCACTAACCAATGTGCCATAAAACACTCGCGTCTCTGGCAGTGTTTACTATGTGACGCTTTATGTTTATCGTTCGATGTCATTCTAGTATTTGAAAGCATATCAGCATAGACCATGTAAGTCAGTAAATAACAAAATAATATTTTAAACATTTTTGAAATTATTGAGATGGTTTTCACTTGGGCACTCTTTCACTTGGACACTCTCTCACTTGAACACTTTTTCACTTGGACACTTTCTCATTTAGACACTTTCTCATTTAGGCACTCTCTCATTTAGGCACTCTCTCATTTAGGCACTCTCTCATTTAGACACTCTTATTTAAAAGCTGGTAAAGCTAAGGTTAACGTCAGTTCCTCACTCGAAAGCGATGTCGGTGATGGGCGAGCCTAGGATTTGAACCCCGCACTTATTTATGCACTCTTTCATTTAGGCACTATCTCATTTAGACACTCTTTTTAGGCACTCTCTCATTTAGACACTCTGTCATTTAGGCACTCTCTCATTTAGACACTCTGACATTTAGGCACTCTCTTATTTAGAGTTTAGACACTCTCTCGATTGGATTCTTCCTCTATGGTATGTTCACTTCAGATGTCTGACCTCCTACACGAAAGCTTAATCAATGCGACATCTGTACGACTACTTCTAATGTTCTAAGTGTTTATTGATTGAACTTAAAGAATTTGTTGTAGTTACTGTGCGAGTAAAACCGCTGACATCTTGATAGTTATAAATAGTTAACTAACTTAAACATATCAATCAATAAAGTTCTCTTTAACTTAACATATCAATCAATAAAGCTCTCTCTCTCTCTCTGTGTGGCAGCCTCTTCCACGGCATTCCTTCTTTTGATGGGTCTCACAACCTCAACAACTTTAGACTTGTAATTTTCTTTTAGCTGGGGCAGAATCTAATTGTATCTGTCTCTGCAAAAACCAAAACAACGGTTACCAGGCAGTTGTAGTCTCACTCTCTCTCTCCCCTCTCTCTCTCTCTCTCTCTCTCTCTCTCTCTCTTTAGTGCACTGCCAATTGGCAGTTTCAATATACATATTTATACTCAAAGTCTGCTTTCTCGCTCCATAAGAGCACTCCTTAGATCAACAAGTTAATCCCTTCACTAGGTCAATGCCTTATCCATACCTTATGTAGCCTATAGCTACATAAGTAGCACAGGCAACATTTGTAGTAAATTTGGCGATAACAACTCTCTTCTACAAGCAGGAAAGCTTAGCAGGAGAATGTGGTAATTAGGTGGACCACGAAGTAACGGATGTTTCACGTGGGTGTGTAATATTGTAGCAGCTGCTTAGTCGATACGATGTCATTAACTGCTGCCTAATTTACGCTAGACGTGCTACAATGCTACTTCTCTAATTACACTATGTCTGTCTAGCATAGCTTTGTTTCGTGTTGAGAGCCAAGAGACCTAGGTTCAGTTCAAAGCCGAGAGACCTAGGTTCTAGTCGAAGCAAAGAATCTAGGTTCAGTCCAAGAAGCCGAGGTTCAAGTCCAAGCAAAGAGACCTGGGTTCAAATTTAACGTGAGTTTCCTGTGTTGAAATCGTGTCAATATTTGTGAATCTATTTTATTAGACTGTCTTGTAGAGGTGTTGGATGGTCCAATAGAGAGCTTGCTTGCCCGAGAAGCAAAAAAGGTCATCGGTTCTAATGACATCTGGGCCGACTCAGATATTGTCCTCTGTTTTATGAAAACAGACGTTAAACTTAGCTTTTTGCTTGGCGAGCACTTGCCTGGAGTGCTGCCTCTGTTTGATCCTTGGACCTTCATTTGTTTGCTCAGTGAAAAGAGAGGCAGTGCTTAGAAACGAGTAGTTACTGCATTCAGGTATCTTGATTGAATTAAGTTATGAACTTCGAAAATCTCCTTTATAAAAGCTGTTTTTAGTATGCTGTGGTGTTGCTATCAGTTAAGAAATGCATGCGTTTTAGTGAGCATTTTTTTATGTAGAAATTCCTCGCAGAGCGGCGAATAATGATTGAATAGAAATGCAGCACTTTATCATCTAGAACTTCATGCTTGACTATGAAGTCCTGAGAGCATATATATTCTACGAGTGAATTAAACGATGGCTATGTTATGACTATGAGATGATTATGAGAGTGTATGAGATATCAAAGGCTTTTAGAAAGTTTGTACGAATAGTTCTCTCATTAGAATTGCCTGAGCCGAGCTACACTCCTGAGCGCCATTCAGTGAAGATCTCTGGCTGCATTTACTACAAGAGAATTTATGGCTCTTCAAATCTCTCTGTGTGAAATGGGCTCTATAGACTAAGATGTTCTCATTCTAAGATATTCTACTTTATTCTGTTTATAAATAGAGCTCTCGAGCTGTTGGTTAGTATTTTAAAGTTCATCGTTGATTTGTGGTGAGGAGCTCTGGGGTGCTTGCCCTTTTTATCTCTCTTTATGACGTCCCTGACATCATCCTTGTAAGGAAACGGATGTTAAACCTTTATTATTTATTATATCTCTTGTTTTCTACCAGATGGCAGGTCCAATGTTTGTATTACTACACAAATGCTACTGTAAGACCCACTAAGAGCGTTACATTGATCAAGATTTCATCTCTACATTTAGACGATATGGTTTTGTCTTTACCAAACCTTAATGTAGCTTATTCCCTAGAAAAATATGGCTTCTGAGGCGGTTTCCCATTGCATTTCGCAGTATATAAGTTTTCACTACTTACATAGAAGTTTACGGTTGATATGCTCATTAAAAGACTGGACTCAACAGTGGATAGCGTCTTCTACATGAGGTTTTAACATCTACGATCCTTGCATAGATCTATGCAGGGATTGTTGCATAGAATGATGCAGGGATTGTTGCAGTGAATGAAGCAGGGGTTGATGCAATGATGCTGGGTTTTAATTGCAAGTACTGCAGGGTGGTTGATGGAATGATGCAGAGAATGATGCAATTTGATGTTTCAAGCAGCTAGGTTTATTTCAGAAGTTGATAATAATAATGAATTCTACTTCAGTAATGAAGCGTGAATTTAGCTCTGCAGACATTTATCAGACATTTGTCTCTGCAGACATTTAAGCGATGGAGCAGTGTCGCAATATACTGCTACTACATCTTATATGAAAAAGAGGCAGAGACAGGCCGAGATTAGGTATGTTAGATGATTGAAAGACCCACTCATATGTGGAAATGAAGAGGAAGGCGGAAGACAGAGAAGAGTGGAGGCGTTATACACCATGGACCTGCCAGTAGGCAGTGCACTAAGAGAGAAAGAGAGAGAGAGAGAGACATCTTATATCGTAACATCGTAATATTTGCTGATATGGTTTTGCTTGGATTCCTCAAACGTGACAGCTCAATGTACCGTGAAAATAATGAGATCAGTTCTACATTTAGTCAATGCGCTTTCTTCATTTAGTGCAGGTTTTTTGTAGATGTAAACTCAGACTGGATGTTTTTTATATCTATGGAGTCTTCGGTTACACAAGTGGGAGTTAGGGGTGGGGGGTGGAAGAATTGAAATAACCTGGGTGAGGAAAATATGAAATGATGAAAATTATATAGTAATAATATTTTGTTACCCCGTGTTGTGTTCGGGTTTTTTTAAGAATAGACCAGCCAGTGACTGCACGTGTCGTAGAAGGAGACTAAAGCACTAAGATCCATGCCAACGTCAGAAAGGGCATTCGGTTGGTGAGCGCCTAGGCTCCAGAAAGTGCTGCAACATGTTTATAAAATGAATTTAAGAAATTACCGGGGATTGACTGGTGATATGACGTGTGGTTTATTCGTATCCCTGCCCTAGTTAAACTGTGAATAAAGGGAAGATGATGATGCTGATGAATTTTTGTTTTGGAATTGTTTCATTGCTTAGCTCTGTGTCAGTTTGTTATTGCATAGTTTATTTTATATTATATTTTGATTTTCAGGTGTAAAGAAATCATAACATTCTTGTAGATGTTTACATTTTCGCTCTTGCAAGAGAATCAGCTGCACGAATAGTGGATAGTTGATGCTCGAATAGTGGATTGTTGATACACGAATAGTGGATAGTTGATACACGAATAGTGGATAGTTGATACACGAATAGTGGATAGTTGATACACGAATAGTGGATAGTTGATACACGAATATTGGATAGTCTCTGCAGCTCGACTTGTATCTTAACAAATGAAATGAGAAGGAAATCACTGGAGCAACCGCATACAATATCAAACTAATATCTACTGACAACCTTGAGGTAGTAACATTTTAAATACTGTATTATAAGTTAATACTATATATTATGAAATATAATATGTTATTTTATTATTCTGTAAATACTACGTCTCTTTACTAAATTATATCAACTGAACAATTAAGAATGAAGCTTGTATTATTATTATTATTATTATTATTATTACTATTACTATAATAATTATTATTATTACTTTTTTATTTTATTTTTTACTTTTTTTATTTTGACCCCGGTGTAAAGAACCTGGGGTTTGATAGAAACGATTCAAGCAATACGTGCTGAATCGCCGCCCGGCTACTCGTGGTCATTTATCGGCTTAAAAGAATTGTTGAAGCAGACTGCATTAAATCTTTGCAAAGTCATCGAAAGCCTTTGCCAAAGAAAAGATGTCTCTCGCTTATCGCCGGTTTGCTCTGCAATAGTCTGCCTATGCCATTAATAAAGTCAACTCCTTCGGAATTCATCGGGCCCAGGGTTTCAATGGCCACCAGAACAACTTCATATCCCAAGAACCGATTATTATTATTATTATTATTATTATTATTATTATTAAGAGGATTCCGTGTTGGAAATAAGAATGAAGTTTTGACTTTGAGTCGTTACAAACTGATATCACAATTTAAGTTGTACACATTGAAGAGTTAACAGTGCAAAATCTCATTTAGAATTTTAAAACATAGTCAATGTAGCGTATTTAAAAGCAAAGCACCGATATAGTAATAATATTTATAATAACCATAATAGTAATAATAATAAAAATTAAAGCATTATTATTATTATTATTGTTATTATTATTATTATTATTATTATTTTTTTTTTTCTTTTTTTTTTTTCTTTTTTTTTTAACCCCGGTGTAAAGAACCTGGGGTTTGATAAACAGTATTATTATTATTATTATTATTATTATAGAAGCTGATACAGCAGTTGCTGGCTTAGGGTTAAGCTCAAGTTAATCCCTTATTATTATTATTTATTATTATTATTATTATTATTATTAGTAGTAGTAGTAGTAGTAGTAGTATTTACTTAATCAGACGGTGATGCCGACAGTGAGCTAATTCTGTACGTCTCATGTGAAGAACTGAGAACAAGAGCGCCATGACTAAGCGACTGAACATTTATCAGCAGACAACGACGCAAACAACAGCATTACATCACGTAGTGGCTCTGAGTACAGAAGAGCTAATATATATATATATATATATATATATATATATATATATATATATAATATACGATATATATATATATATATAAATATATATATATATATATATATTATAAGTTATATACGCATGATTATAATATATATATAACAATGCTATAGATATATATATATATATATAATACGTTGATACAAGAATGTATATAATATATATATATATATATATATATATTATATATATATACTGTATTACAATGCATGTTTAAAAGATAATTATATATGATTATATACGATATGTATATTAATATATATCTCTCTCTCTCTCTCTCTCGCTCTCTTCTCTCTCTCTCTATATATATATATATATATATATATATATATATATATATATATATATATACACATAAATGTATATAGAGTAAATTATAAAGATATTATTGAAAGAGGTAGTGTTAGTTCTCGTGTTATTGTTAGTGCTAGTGGTGTTAGTGCTAGTGCTAGTGTTAGTTTTAGTGTTAATGACAGTATGTTACTATGTTTCTGTGTTTCCGGTAGTCAGCTAGATAGAGCGCAATTATGCTCTTTCTAGCGGCCGCTTTATTTGTAACTTATCTCGTTTTATGCGCTTTTTGTATATTTTGATTCAGTTACAAATAAATGATCATGATACTCTCTCACTCTCTCTCTGAAATTGTGCTAGTGTTAGGTAGTGCTGAAGAGTTGTGTTATTGAAGACTGAATGGACAGAATGACAGTAAATTTGATGTCTGTTTATTGGCAGTGTGCCAGAGATCTTAAACAACCGAGCTATAGGCTACCTACACAAACACCTCATGACAAATAACGCAGTGCTTAACGAAGAAACTGTTTCAGTTCTTACAGTATTGTTGACGTCGTTTACAATATCATACTATGCATGAATCTTCTCTTTGAAATTGATGTATTGTATTGTATTCTCTTAATTATTATTAGATTGTTTTTGCTATTTTTTATGTATACTGTATTTTTTATTTTGAAATTATTTTTATATTGCTTTATTGTATTTTCTTATATTGAATTTTATTTTTATCCATTTTATGGTATTTATATAGTGTATGAGACTTTTTTGATGAAGAATCTTCGCGTGCCACTCTTTCGATCTATAGCGGTTTTGTGACTTTGCACAGTTTTAATACTTTTTTATATTTCTATCATTCTATGTATGATGGGCTGATTTTTCTTCAAAATGTTGAAACGTTTGTGATCGCCAGTTTATCATTCTTCATAGAATTTTAGATTTGTTATTGTTACAGTGTGCATCTTAATTTTTTATTACTTCTGTACAGTCACTGCGGTAAGAATAATGACGAATATAAGAAAAATATACTCTCCCTCTCTCTATCTCTCTCTCTCTCCCTCTCTCTCTCTCTATCCCTCTCTCTCTCTCTCTCTCTCTCTCTCTCTCTCTCTCTTTCTTTCATATTCTCTCTCTTTGTAGGATGGTTTTGACATAGATTTGTTGACATAAACTTGATTCATGACTCGATGCTATATATGCCTACCTGTATAATACCTGTATTTATAAAGCGAAGGGCGAATTGAACTTTTTAAATTCTGAGTGTAAGATATTATCTGAGGCGACTCAATAGTGATTTGAGGGGGGGGGGGAGATGAGGAGGGTTAATTTTATGTTAAAAACGTATGTTTTTAAAAATGTGTCCATTTAATAGCGAGGTCGTTACAACAACAACAGAACAATTAAGTTATACTGTCGTTATGGCCTGAATGGAGCACCGTTGAGCCAAATTCAAGCCGACGAGCAGAAATGGTCCAAAACGGTGCAAAATCTAAAATCCTCAAGACCAGTTCAAAGATAGTGAAATAAGGAAAATAAAGAAAAGGAGGTTTACGTGCTGGTCGCAACTCATTGATACTGGGTGGAAAAAGGAGATGGAAATTGTAGAACTTTAACTGCCCAGGGAACTGTCCATAGATAAGCATAGACTGATGTGATTCAAACGAAGACTTCCGACGATTGGATGGCAGAGAATTCCAGATCTGCGGTGCAGCATGCTGGAAAGAACGATTAGACAGCTTGGAGCGTGAAGGTAAGCTAGGTCACCCAAGAGTAATTAACTTAGAAGACCGAGTTATTGAAGGCTGCATCACTTTAATCAAGTGAGACATACAACTTTATCCAGACGTAGAGATGGGCTTGTATGTTAACGACGTTAATTAACTGCTAAACGGTTTGTTTTTTACCTCTCTGAACATGTAGTGTAGAGTCGAAGACTAAAATACCTAAATGCTAAGCTCGCACTGCGTTACTGACCCCCCCCCCCCGCTCAGATTAAATGTGGACTCCGCAGTTGTGATGATTCTCTGAAGTCTAAATGGCCTAAAAGATTACACTGCCTTTTGCAATATTGAGATACCCCTTCAAGACTTAAATTCCTCCCCAAGCGTAGAGCATTAGAGTGTCCACCACAAGATTACGTTAGCGTCTTCACTTTATTTCCTCTCTCTTAGGACACTGCCTACTGGCAGGTCCATGGTATATAGCGCCTCCACTCTTCTCTATCTTCCGCTTTCCTCTTCATTTCCACATTTGAGTGGGTCTTTAAATCATCTAACATACCTAATCTCGGTCTGCCCCTGCCTCTTTTCCTTTCCATTCTATTCTCTTTATTTCCTATTTGATATTAATACAACGGGAGGGGGGTATTTTGAAAGCGGGGTACAGGGGTACATACCTCCCTGCCCCCCCCCCCCCCACGACTATTCGCAGTGAAATGCCGATCATTTCTCAGACCGCCGCTAAGCACACGGCGCATCCTTGTCAACCTGTCGCAGTGTAAGAGACCTGAGCGCAGAGAATGGAGGGGATTATCAGATGCGGTTTGGGGGATTATGAGGGATTATGCGCGCCTGTTTATACTTTGTACCCTAGTGGTACTTGAGGATAGATCACAGTAACTTCTTAAGCGGCGACCAGCGCAGGTAAAGCAGTAATGAATCGGATTGGGTTGAAAAGAAATAAAGTTATAGTGAAGAAATCAGTAGAATTAAGAGGATATAAGAGATTTTGCTCACATTGGGTTACCTATAGACTCTGCCACAGACTTTCTTATAATAGACTTTGCTATAACTTTGCTGTAAACGTTGCTGTAGACTTTGCTGCAGACTGTTGCAGAGACTTTGGTACTGGATTTGATAGTGGCTTTGATATAGACTTTTGCTGTAGCCTTTGTTAGAATAATTAGTTAAATTAATTATTTAATCACATTTTAATTGGTATTGATTTGTGTGCTACAGATCCTGCTCTAGCTCTCCTCCTTGCATTGTGGGGCGACAGTGATAGGGAGTGAGACAGACAGGCGTATCTAGACATATCTACACATAGAGACAGTGACACAGAGGCACACACACATTCAGCACGAGAATACTTGGTAGAAAGTACGAATTTGTAAAATTTGAGAAAAGAACTTAAAAACAACGAGAGTGAGAGAAAGAGAAAGAAACGAGCAGTGAAACGGGGAGTGAGACAAACAGCTACAAATAGACAGATTTACCAGGATATCGAAGAGTAAGAAGAATAAGAAAAGGAGACGTATACAGAAAGAGAAAGAGAGAAGCACTTTCGGCATCATTCAGCCAGACTTTCAGACATCTAGACGGAAGATTCTAAACAACAATAAACATGCAGGCGGGAGTGTCTGGCGGCGTTAGACTGCCTACTCTGGTAGGATTGCTTTATTTATACATTAGACCCAATATCTCAAGCTTCTCCTCAAGTCTTAATGTTGAACACTGAGCGCTTGTAAGAGCACACTTTATCTCAGCTAACTTGAGTTGTCCGGAAATGAGAACATATTACTAAACAGTTTTAAAACTCATTCATCCCTTTAGTCATCATTCTACTCTTCTATTCTTTCCTCTAATTATCCATTTCATCCCTCTGTTCATCCATTCATCCCTTTGTTCATCCATTCATCCATCTGATCAATGTGATCATCCATTCATTTTTTGTTCATCATTCAGCTCATTCATTCATCCCTCTGTTCATCCATTCATCCATCTGTTCATCCATTCATTTATTTGTTCATCATTCATCATTCAGCTCATTCATTCATCGATCTGTTCATCCATTCATTTATTTGTTCATCATTCATCATTCAGCTCATTCATTCATCCATCTGATCATCCATTTATTTATTTGTTCATCATTCATCATTCAGTTCATTCATTCATCCTTCAGTTCAATCATTCATCCTTCAGTTCATTCATTCATCCTTCAGTTCAATCATTCATCCTTCAGTTCATTCATTTATCCTTCAGTTCATTCATTCATCCTTCAGTTCATACATTCATCCTTCAGTTCATTCGTTCTTCCTTCAGTTCATACATTCATCCTTCAGTTCATACATTCGTCCATCTGTTTATTTGTATTTTGTTGTATATTATTATCCTTCACTTCACTGTATTGTATTGGACTGTATTTTAGTATACTGTATTTTACTGCACTGCACTACATTGTACTGTACTGTACTACATTGTACTGTACTGTACTAGATTGTACTGTACTGTACTAGATTGTACTGTACTGTACTAGATTGTCGTGTACTAGATTGTACTGTACTGTACTAGATTGTACTGTACTGTACTAGATTGTACTGCACTGCACTACATTGTACTGTGCGGTACTAGATTGTACTGTACAGTACTAGATTGTACTGTACTGTACTAGACTGTACTATACTCTACTAGATTGTACTGTACTGTACTAGATTGTATTGTCTGGACTAAATTACACTGCACTCTGATATGTTGGTAAAGCTGGTAAGACTAAGGTTAACGTCAGTCAGTTTCCTCACTCGAAAGCAATGCCAGTGACGCGCGAGCCCAGGAATTGAACCCCGCTCATACTGATCCGCGGGCGAGTATCATGCCGACTCCGCCACTGACTCCAGCCAATTGCGAAGTCGGTGCTGTGCTGTGTTGTATTGTACTGTACTGAGCTCTATTGTACTGTGCCTTATTGTGCCTTACCTCACTGTATTGTACTGTACCGTACTGGATTGCATTGGACTGTATTATACTGTACTGTGCTGTACTTTACTGTATTGTACTGGACGGCGCTGTACTGCACTGCACTGTATTGTACTGCACTGCTCTGTATTGTACTGCACTGCACTGTATTGTACTGCACTACTCTGTATTGTACTGCACTGCACTGTATTGTACTGCACTGCACTGTATTATACTGCACTGCTCTGTATTATACTGTACTGTACTGTACTGTTTTTAGCCTATGACGGAGACGGTATCCCTACAGGCTGGTGCAGCTGATGGATTTGGGATTGACGTGGATGGAAACGCTAAGGATGGTTTCGTCATCAGTGATATATCAGCAAGTGGAAAAGCGAGTCTTGGCGGGAAAATAAATACCGGTCTGCAGTTAATTACAAGATATTAGATATTTAAATTCCTCGTCTGAAACCGTTGCCATGGCAGTCAGATCATCATCATCATCATCATCAACATCATCGTCATCATCATCATCATCATCATCGTCTTCGTCGTCATCATCATCGTCGTCATCATCATCATCATCTTCCCTTAACTCCCAGAGTTTAACCAGGGTCGGGATACGAATAGACTTTTTCTAGTCCTGCCTATCCATACCATGTCATCAATCAATCCACTATTTGTCATGTTTCATGTAAGATATTGATTTAAATAATAATAACTGTGATCTTAACGAACGCTCATTAATAGTGGCATTAAAGTAACAATATTAACTTTTGTGATACACACAAAAATTTATAAAGAATATTAAAGATTACATGCTATTACTACTATTAGGAATTAGGAATTTTCAAATAAACAAGAAAATATTAAACGATATTGTCTCTTTGAACTGCTTCATCAAAGGAAAAATGTTTAGAACAACATTTCATTAAATTGATAATTTAAAAATATGATAACAGAACAATGCTTAGGATTTAGATATAACTTCCGTAGCTTTGGTCGTCAATGTAAATACAATCACGGAATTACTCTGAACAAAGCGGTGTCGATCCGCTTAGTTCGAAAGCTAAAAATTTAAATCATTATTTACAAATTCATGGCTGTATGAAACACACACCGCAAATGAAATATCCGACAATACAACTATTTAAAAATCATGTTTTTTGTAGTTCATATTTAATAAGTGTTTTCTAAATAAAGGATGCTAACTTAAAATTAGATTTCTAACTGCGAAATATGCGATTTTTCCCAAACATGTTTAGTAAACTCTATTACAACATTATATTCATGTAATCGCAATTAGATTTAAAAGAAACAAATTAAATTTTTATAGAAATATATGATTATAATTTGTTAGTTAATTTATAAGTAAACTTATGAAGGAATATAAATTACAATTTTATTTAAATATCGGTGGAAAATTCTATAATAAGTTATGCTTCTTAGTGAAAAATGTACCGTGTGTAATTTGACAGGTGACCGAATAGCAGGAATCGGAGTAGGGCTGGATAATCTCACAGCGGATCAGGTCAAACAAGTTCTTAAAGTTCTCTCTCCATATCCCTTAACTCTAAATGTAAGCAAGGCTGGAGGAAACATTGGAGCATCCCATGAGATCAACATTCCATCTCCCGACTTCGCCATCTCTCCATCTGCCACAATAGCTGCGCCTGATATCAAAATTTCAGGAAAAGGACCTAATATCTCTGGCCCAAATATCTCCTTGGGCTCAAGTAATGGCGGGGACATTAAACTACCTTCCGGTAGTGTTTCAGGAGGCGGCGATGCGCAAGTTGGTTTGCCTGATGTGCATGTCGATGTTCCCGATGTGGATATAGACGCGAAGGGGAAAGGAATTGGAGGAAAAGTCAAAGGGTTCTTCAGGTCTGGAAGCGGAAAGAAAGTCAAGAGTCCCAAAGGGAAGCTCGATGCAGAAGGACATGTACGTGCGGACCTTCATGACGCTGATCTCTCACCTGAAATCCACGGTGATGTGGATCTAAACTTACCTAAACTCAGTGTCGAAGGTGACCTAAACGCTAAAGATGATCGTGGAAGTTGGTTTGAAAGACATAAACCAAAAATTGGTTTCGGAAAATCAGGGAAATACTCTGTTTCTGATGCTAATGCCAATATAGATATAGCCGCTCCGGACATAAATATAGGTGGTGACAAGGGAGGTGTATCTGTGAAAGGTGTAGTTCCAAGAGGATCGGTCAATGTCGGCGGACCAGAATTCGACGGTAGCATAACAGCTGAAGTTCCAGACGTACACGTTGACAAGCACAAGGGTGGATTTCATATTGACATGCCTAAAATTGGATTTGGTGGAAAAGTTCCGAAAGGTAGCGTAGATGTAGATTTGCCAAAAGCAAATGCGGACGCGTCAATTGACGTGAAGGGTCCAAAATTAGATGCCAATATTGGGAAGCCCGATTTGGATGCTAGTTTGAGGGCAGATATTCCTGAAGTAGATGTGAACGTTTCAAAGCCTAAGGGAGGATTCGGAATAGAGCTACCAAAATTTGGAATGGGCGGCAAAGGCGCTAAAGGAGATATTGATGTTAATTTACCAAGTGGCGATGCTTCACTTGATATCAAAGGCCCTAAAGTCAGTATCGATAAACCGTCGCTTGATGCTGACATTCATGGAACGTTACCTGATGTAGACATAAACGCAGGGAAGAAAAAAGGAGGATTTGGAATTGAACTTCCGAAATTTGGATTTGGAGGAAAAGGAGGAAAAGGAGAGGTTGATGTAAATTTACCTGAAGGTGGAATTGACGCATCAGTACACGGTCCTAACGTGGATTTACCGAAAGGGGGCGTTGATATGGAATTACCTGGAATTGATGTTGATGTCAAGAATTCTAAGGGTGGCTTTGGAATTGAATTGCCGAAATTTGGACTCGGAGGAAAGAGCCCTAAAGCCGATGTTGATGTAAATCTTCCAAGTGGAAATTTAGATATTAAAGGACCTGATGCAAATATTAACGCACCCGATGTTGACATAGATATGAACGTGAAAAAGCCCAGTGGCGGATTCCAAGTTGATTTGCCTAAATTCGGATTAGGAGGAAAGAGTCCTAAAGCTGATGTTGATGTAAATTTACCAAGTGGAAATTTAGATATTAAAGGACCTGATGCAAATATTCAAGGACCGGATGTCGACTTAGATATGAACGTTAAAAAGCCAAGCGGCGGATTCCATGTTGATTTACCAAAATTTGGTTTCGGCGGTAAGAGCCCTAAAGCCGATGTCGACATAAAGGGACCTGATGCAAATATCGATATTAGGAAACCAGAATTAGATGTAGATGTAAATGCACCCGATTTTGATGCCAATATTAAGAAGCCAAAGGGAGGATTTCATGTTGAAATGCCAAAGTTTGGTTTTGGAGGTAAGGGACCCAAGGGAGGTGTTGACGTTGATATACCAAAAGGTGGAGCTGATGCATCACTCAATATCGAGGCCCCTGATGTTGACTTGAAATTGAAAAAGCCTAATGTTAGCGGGGATGTGGATGTGCATGGTCCTAGCGTAGGTGTCGATGGAGACCTAGAGTTGCCTTCAGTAGACATAGAGGGTCCTTCCATAGATGTTAAAGGAGGCGGCAAGAAGGGAATAGGATTCGGCGGCAAAATGAAGGGACTGTTTGGTGGTAGTGGAAAGAAGAAGGGAAAGAAAGGAGGCGTCGATGCAAGCGTTGATCTACCTGATGTAGATGTCAATTTATCTGGACCTAAAATCGATGCAGATGTTGGAGGTGACTTTGATCCGCGATTTGATGCCCCAAAAGGAAAGGGTGGATTTCATATTGACATGCCTAAAATTGGTTTTGGTGGAAAAGGTCCGAAAGGTAGCGTAGATGTAGATTTGCCAAAAGCAAATGCGGACGCGTCAATTGACGTGAAGGGTCCAAAATTAGATGCCAATATTGGGAAGCCCGATTTGGATGCTAGTTTGAGGGCAGATATTCCTGAAGTAGATGTGAACGTTTCAAAGCCTAAGGGAGGATTCGGAATAGAGTTACCAAAATTTGGAATGGGCGGCAAAGGCGCTAAAGGAGATATTGATGTTAATTTACCAAGTGGCGATGCTTCACTTGATATCAAAGGCCCTAAAGTCAGTATCGATAAACCGTCGCTTGATGCTGACATTCATGGAACGTTACCTGATGTAGACATAAACGCAGGAAAGACAAAAGGAGGATTTGGAATTGAACTTCCAAAATTTGGATTTGGAGGAAAAGGAGGAAAAGGAGAGGTTGATGTAAATTTACCTGAAGGTGGAATTGACGCATCAGTACACGGTCCTAACGTGGATTTACCGAAAGGTGGCGTTGATATGGAATTACCTGGAATTGATGTTGATGTCAAGAAGTCTAAGGGTGGCTTTGGAATTGAATTGCCGAAATTTGGACTCGGAGGAAAGAGCCCTAAAGCCGATGTTGATGTAAATCTTCCAAGTGGAAATTTAGATATTAAAGGACCTGATGCAAATATTAACGCACCCGATGTTGACATAGATATGAACGTGAAAAAGCCCAGTGGCGGATTCCAAGTTGATTTGCCTAAATTCGGATTAGGAGGAAAGAGTCCTAAAGCTGATGTTGATGTAAATTTACCAAGTGGAAATTTAGATATTAAAGGACCTGATGCAAATATTCAAGGACCGGATGTCGACTTAGATATGAACGTTAAAAAGCCAAGCGGCGGATTCCATGTTGATTTACCAAAATTTGGTTTCGGCGGTAAGAGCCCTAAAGCCGATGTCGACATAAAGGGACCTGATGCAAATATCGATATTAGGAAGCCAGAATTAGATGTAGATGTAAATGCACCCGATTTTGATGCCAATATTAAGAAGCCAAAGGGAGGATTTCATGTTGAAATGCCAAAGTTTGGTTTTGGAGGTAAAGGACCAAGGGAGGTGTTGACGTTGATTTACCAAAAGGTGGAGCTGATGCATCACTCAATGTCGAGGCCCCTGATGTTGACTTGAAATTGAAAAAGCCTAATGTTAGCGGGGATGTGGATGTGCATGGTCCTAGCGTAGGTGTCGATGGAGACCTAGAGTTGCCTTCAGTAGACATAGAGGGTCCTTCCATAGATGTTAAAGGAGGCGGCAAGAAGGGAATAGGATTCGGCGGCAAAATGAAGGGACTGTTTGGTGGTAGTGGAAAGAAGAAGGGAAAGAAAGGAGGCGTCGATGCAAGCGTTGATCTACCTGATGTAGATGTCAATTTATCTGGACCTAAAATCGATGCAGATGTTGGAGGTGACTTTGATCCGCGATTTGATGCCCCAAAAGGAAAGGGTGGATTTCATATTGACATGCCTAAAATTGGTTTTGGTGGAAAAGGTCCGAAAGGTAGCGTAGATGTAGATTTGCCAAAAGCAAATGCGGACGCGTCAATTGACGTGAAGGGTCCAAAATTAGATGCCAATATTGGGAAGCCCGATTTGGATGCTAGTTTGAGGGCAGATATTCCTGAAGTAGATGTGAACGTTTCAAAGCCTAAGGGAGGATTCGGAATAGAGTTACCAAAATTTGGAATGGGCGGCAAAGGCGCTAAAGGAGACATTGATGTTAATTTACCAAGTGGCGATGCTTCACTTGATATCAAAGGCCCTAAAGTCAGTATCGATAAACCGTCGCTTGATGCTGACATTCATGGAACCTTACCTGATGTAGATATAAACGCAGGGAAGACAAAAGGAGGATTTGGAATTGAACTTCCGAAATTTGGATTTGGAGGAAAAGGAGGAAAAGGAGAGGTTGATGTAAATTTACCTGAAGGTGGAATTGACGCATCAGTACACGGTCCTAACGTGGATTTACCGAAAGGGGGCGTTGATATGGAATTACCTGGAATTGATGTTGATGTCAAGAAGTCTAAGGGTGGCTTTGGAATTGAATTACCGAAATTTGGACTCGGAGGAAAGAGCCCTAAGGCCGATGTTGATGTTAATCTTCCAAGTGGAAATTTAGATATTAAAGGACCTGATGCAAATATTAACGCACCCGATGTAGACTTAGATATGAACGTGAAAAAGCCCAGTGGCGGATTCCATGTTGAGTTGCCTAAATTCGGATTAGGAGGAAAGAGTCCTAAAGCTGATGTTGATGTAAATTTACCAAGTGGAAATTTAGATATTAAAGGACCTGATGCAAATATTCAAGGACCGGATGTCGACTTAGATATGAACGTTAAAAAGCCAAGTGGCGGATTCCATGTTGATTTACCAAAATTTGGTTTCGGCGGTAAGAGCCCTAAAGCCGATGTCGACATAAAGGGACCTGATGCAAATATCGATATTAGGAAACCAGAATTAGATGTAGATGTAAATGCACCCGATTTTGATGCCAATATTAAGAAGCCAAAGGGAGGATTTCATGTTGAAATGCCAAAGTTTGGTTTTGGAGGTAAAGGACCCAAGGGTGGTGTTGAAGTTGATTTACCAAAAGGTGGAGCTGATGCATCACTCAATGTCGAGGCCCCTGATGTTGACTTGAAATTGAAAAAGCCTAATGTTAGCGGGGATGTGGATGTGCATGGTCCAAGCGTAGGTGTCGATGGAGACCTAGAGTTGCCTTCAGTAGACATAGAGGGTCCTTCCATAGATGTAAAAGGAGGCGGCAAGAAGGGAATAGGATTCGGCGGCAAAATGAAGGGACTGTTTGGTGGTAGTGGAAAGAAGAAGGGAAAGAAAGGAGGCGTCGATGCAAGCGTTGATCTACCTGATGTAGATGTCAATTTATCTGGACCTAAAATCGATGCAGATGTAGGAGGTGACTTTGACCCGCGATTTGATGCCCCAAAAGGAAAGGGTGGATTTCATATTGACATGCCTAAAATTGGTTTTGGTGGAAAAGGTCCGAAAGGTAGTGTAGATGTAGATTTGCCAAAAGCAAATGCGGACGCGTCAATTGACGTGAAGGGTCCAAAAATAGATGCCAATATTGGGAAGCCCGATTTGGATGCTAGTTTGAGGGCAGATATTGCTGAAGTAGATGTGAACGTTTCAAAGCCTAAGGGAGGATTCGGAATAGAGTTACCAAAATTTGGAATGGGCGGCAAAGGCGCTAAAGGAGATATTGATGTTAATTTACCAAGTGGCGATGCTTCACTTGATATCAAAGGCCCTAAAGTCAGTATCGATAAACCGTCGCTTGATGCTGACATTCATGGAACGTTACCTGATGTAGACATAAACGCAGCGAAGACAAAAGGAGGATTTGGAATTGAACTTCCGAAATTTGGATTTGGAGGAAAAGGAGGAAAAGGAGAGGTTGATGTAAATTTACCTGAAGGTGTAATTGACGCATCAGTACACGGTCCTAACGTGGATTTACCGAAAGGGGGCGTTGATATGGAATTACCTGGAATTGATGTTGATGTCAAGAAGTCTAGGGGTGGCTTTGGAATTGAATTACCGAAATTTGGACTCGGAGTAAAGAGCCCTAAAGCCGATGTTGATGTAAATCTTCCAAGTGGAAATTTAGATATTAAAGGACCTGATGCAAATATTAACGCACCCGATGTAGACTTAGATATGAACGTGAAAAAGCCCAGTGGCGGATTCCATGTTGATTTGCCTAAATTCGGATTAGGAGGAAAGAGTCCTAAAGCTGATGTTGATTTAAATTTACCAAGTGGAAATTTAGATATTAAAGGACCTGATGCAAATATTCAAGGACCGGATATCGACTTAGATATGAACGTTAAAAAACCAAGCGGCGGATTCCATGTTGATTTACCAAAATTTGGATTCGGCGGTAAGAGCCCTAAAGCCGATGTCGACATAAAGGGACCTGATGCAAATATCGATATTAGGAAGCCAGAATTAGATGTAGATGTAAATGCACCCGATTTTGATGCCAATATTAAGAAGCCAAAGGGAGGATTTCATGTTGAAATGCCAAAGTTTGGTTTTGGAGGAAAAGGACCCAAGGGAGGTGTTGACGTTGATTTACCAAAAGGTGGAGCTGATGCATCACTCAATGTCGAAGCCCCTGATGTTGACTTGAAATTGAAAAAGCCTAATGTTAGCGGGGATGTGGATGTGCATGGTCCTAGCGTAGGTGTCGATGGAGACCTAGAGTTGCCTTCAGTAGACATAGAGGGTCCTTCCATAGATGTTAAAGGAGGCGGCAAGAAGGGAATAGGATTCGGCGGCAAAATGAAGGGACTGTTTGGTGGTAGTGGAAAGAAGAAGGGAAAGAAAGGAGGCGTCGATGCAAGCGTTGATCTACCTGATGTAGATGTCAATTTATCTGGACCTAAAATCGATGCAGATGTTGGAGGTGACTTTGATCCGCGATTTGATGCCCCAAAAGGAAAGGGTGGATTTCATATTGACATGCCTAAAATTGGTTTTGGTGGAAAAGGTCCGAAAGGTAGCGTAGATGTAGATTTGCCAAAAGCAAATGCGGACGCGTCAATTGACGTGAAGGGTCCAAAATTAGATGCCAATATTGGGAAGCCCGATTTGGATGCTAGTTTGAGGGCAGATATTCCTGAAGTAGATGTGAACGTTTCAAAGCCTAAGGGAGGATTCGGAATAGAGTTACCAAAATTTGGAATGGGCGGCAAAGGCGCTAAAGGAGATATTGATGTTAATTTACCAAGTGGCGATGCTTCACTTGATATCAAAGGCCCTAAAGTCAGTATCGATAAACCGTCGCTTGATGCTGACATTCATGGAACGTTACCTGATGTAGACATAAACGCAGGGAAGACAAAAGGAGGATTTGGAATTGAACTTCCGAAATTTGGATTTGGAGGAATAGGAGGAAAAGGAGAGGTTGATGTAAATTTACCTGAAGGTGGAATTGACGCATCAGTACACGGTCCTAACGTGGATTTACCGAAAGGGGGCGTTGATATGGAATTACCTGGAATTGATGTTGATGTCAAGAAGTCTAAGGGTGGCTTTGGAATTGAATTACCGAAATTTGGACTCGGAGGAAAGAGCCCTAAGGCCGATGTTGATGTTAATCTTCCAAGTGGAAATTTAGATATTAAAGGACCTGATGCAAATATTAACGCACCCGATGTAGACTTAGATATGAACGTGAAAAAGCCCAGTGGCGGATTCCATGTTGAGTTGCCTAAATTCGGATTAGGAGGAAAGAGTCCTAAAGCTGATGTTGATGTAAATTTACCAAGTGGAAATTTAGATATTAAAGGACCTGATGCAAATATTCAAGGACCGGATGTCGACTTAGATATGAACGTTAAAAAGCCAAGTGGCGGATTCCATGTTGATTTACCAAAATTTGGTTTCGGCGGTAAGAGCCCTAAAGCCGATGTCGACATAAAGGGACCTGATGCAAATATCGATATTAGGAAACCAGAATTAGATGTAGATGTAAATGCACCCGATTTTGATGCCAATATTAAGAAGCCAAAGGGAGGATTTCATGTTGAAATGCCAAAGTTTGGTTTTGGAGGCAAAGGACCCAAGGGTGGTGTTGACGTTGATATACCAAAAGGTGGAGCTGATGCATCACTCAATATCGAGGCCCCTGATGTTGACTTGAAATTGAAAAAGCCTAATGTTAGCGGGGATGTGGATGTGCATGCTCCTAGCGTAGGTGTCGATGGAGACCTAGAGTTGCCTTCAGTAGACATAGAGGGTCCTTCCATAGATGTAAAAGGAGGCGGCAAGAAGGGAATAGGATTCGGCGGCAAAATGAAGGGACTGTTTGGTGGTAGTGGAAAGAAGAAGGGAAAGAAAGGAGGCGTCGATGCAAGCGTTGATCTACCTGATGTAGATGTCAATTTATCTGGACCTAAAATCGATGCAGATGTAGGAGGAGACTTTGATCCGCGATTTGATACCCCAAAAGGAAAGGGTGGATTTCATATTGACATGCCTAAAATTGGTTTTGGTGGAAAAGGTCCGAAAGGTAGCGTAGATGTAGATTTGCCAAAAGCAAATGCGGACGCGTCAATTGACGTGAAGGGTCCAAAATTAGATGCCAATATTGGGAAGCCCGATTTGGATGCTAGTTTGAGGGCAGATATTCCTGAAGTAGATGTGAACGTTTCAAAGCCTAAGGGAGGATTCGGAATAGAGTTACCAAAATTTGGAATGGGCGGCAAAGGCGCTAAAGGAGATATTGATGTTAATTTACCAAGTGGCGATGCTTCACTTGATATCAAAGGCCCTAAAGTCAGTATCGATAAACCGTCGCTTGATGCTGACATTCATGGAACGTTACCTGATGTAGACATAAACGCAGGAAAGACAAAAGGAGGATTTGGAATTGAACTTCCAAAATTTGGATTTGGAGGAAAAGGAGGAAAAGGAGAGGTTGATGTAAATTTACCTGAAGGTGGAATTGACGCATCAGTACACGGTCCTAACGTGGATTTACCGAAAGGTGGCGTTGATATGGAATTACCTGGAATTGATGTTGATGTCAAGAAGTCTAAGGGTGGCTTTGGAATTGAATTGCCGAAATTTGGACTCGGAGGAAAGAGCCCTAAAGCCGATGTTGATGTAAATCTTCCAAGTGGAAATTTAGATATTAAAGGACCTGATGCAAATATTAACGCACCCGATGTTGACTTAGATATGAACGTGAAAAAGCCCAGTGGCGGATTCCATGTTGATTTGCCTAAATTCGGATTAGGAGGAAAGAGTCCTAAAGCTGATGTTGATGTAAATTTACCAAGTGGAAATTTAGATATTAAAGGACCTGATGCAAATATTCAAGGACCGGATGTCGACTTAGATATGAACGTTAAAAAGCCAAGCGGCGGATTCCATGTTGATTTACCAAAATTTGGATTCGGCGGTAAGAGCCCTAAAGCCGATGTCGACATAAAGGGACCTGATGCAAATATCGATATTAGGAAGCCAGAATTAGATGTAGATGTAAATGCACCCGATTTTGATGCCAATATTAAGAAGCCAAAGGGAGGATTTCATGTTGAAATGCCAAAGTTTGGTTTTGGAGGAAAAGGACCCAAGGGAGGTGTTGACGTTGATTTACCAAAAGGTGGAGCTGATGCATCACTCAATGTCGAAGCCCCTGATGTTGACTTGAAATTGAAAAAGCCTAATGTTAGCGGGGATGTGGATGTGCATGGTCCTAGCGTAGGTGTCGATGGAGACCTAGAGTTGCCTTCAGTAGACATAGAGGGTCCTTCCATAGATGTTAAAGGAGGCGGCAAGAAGGGAATAGGATTCGGCGGCAAAATGAAGGGACTGTTTGGTGGTAGTGGAAAGAAGAAGGGAAAGAAAGGAGGCGTCGATGCAAGCGTTGATCTACCTGATGTAGATGTCAATTTATCTGGACCTAAAATCGATGCAGATGTAGGAGGGGACTTTGACCCTCGACTTGATGCCCCAAAAGGAAAGGGTGGATTTCATATTGACATGCCTAAAATTGGTTTTGGTGGCAAAGGTCAGAAAGGTAGCGTAGATGTGGATTTGCCAAAAGCAAATGCGGACGCGTCAATTGACGTGAAGGGTCCAAAATTAGATGCCAATATTGGGAAGCCCGATATGGATGCTAGTTTGAGGGCAGATATTCCTGATGTAGATGTGAACGTTTCAAAGCCTAAGGGGGGATTTGGAATAGAGTTACCAAAATTTGGAATGGGCAGCAAAGGCCCTAAGGGAGATATTGATGTTAATTTACCAAGTGGCGATGCTTCACTTGATATCAAGGGCCCTAAAGTCAGTATCGATAAACCGTCGCTTGATGCTGATATTCATGGAACAGTACCTGATGTAGACATAAACGCAGGAAAGTCCAAAGGAGGATTTGGAATTGAACTTCCGAAAATTGGATTTGGAATAAAGGAACCTAAACTTGAAGCTAGTATGAGTTCACCAGAATACGGAATTGAATCATCCGTAAATTCTCGTTCTCCGTACATTGAGACTCCAGGTGCCAAGTTAGATATTAAAGGACCTGGAGCAAATATTCAAGGACCGGATCTGGACATGGATATTAAGACGAAAAAGCCTAGCGGGGGATTTCATGTTGATATGCCAAAATTTGGATTCGGCGCTAAGAGCCCTAAAGCCGATGTCGACATAAAGGGACCTGATGCAAATATGGAAATAAGGAAGCCAGAATTGGATAGCGATATAAACGTAAAATCTCCCAACATAGATGCCAATCTTAAGAAGCCGAAGGGAGGATTTCATGTTGAAATGCCAAAATTTGGTTTTGGAGGTAAAGGACCCAAGGGAGGTGTTGACGTTGATTTACCTAAAGATGGAGCTGATACATCACTTAATATCGATGCCCCTGATGTAGATGTCAAATTAAAGAAGGCTAATGTTACTGGCGATGTTTCTCTTAAAGGTCCGGAATTTAATTCACCGGACCTGGAACTGCACACAAAGAAATCAAAGGGTGGATTTAATATAGGGTTTCCAAAGTTTGGCGGAGGTGCAAAGGGAGCGAAAGTAAAGGGTGATGTTGAAGTTGATCCAAATTTGCCTGGCGGGGATGTTAATATAAAGGGACCTCGCATTGATGTGGATATTCCTAAAGGCAGTGGAGGTTTTGATATTAATTCTCCTTCTGTTGAGCGGCCGGACATTCACGGAGGATTGAATATTAAAGGTCCATCTGGTTCTATTGATGTATCTTCACCCACTCTAAAAGGTTCAACCCCTAAAGGTTCAGTTAGTGTCGATGCTCCTCAAGTGGACATTGATTCGAAAAAGGGCAAAGCTGGATTTCAAGTAGAATTACCTCAAATTGGTTTAGGAGCAAAGGGGTCAGCGAAAGCTAAACCTTCTCAACCGCCATTGGCCGGTGAAGCTTCTATAGGTTTGACGTCACCACGTAGTCCTCAAACTGACGCATCTATTGGCGCCTCAACTGAGATAGATGATCGATATCTCCTCTTCGACAAGAAAGATGGAAGTCTGGGTCGCAAAGTGAAGGGCTTGTTCTCAAAGGACAGTAAGAAGAGAAAGTCACAGGCCTCGGGTGACGGAAGTCTAGACTTGGATGCGGATATTCGTGGTCCTAGCGTTGAAGGAGGTCTGTCTGCCGGAGTGGAGGTGGGAAAGCGGCCTGGAAAACTCGGGGTGATTGGCCGCGGTGGGTCTCTGGATATCGACTCCGGCAACGAGCGCGCGGTGGACGTTAACCCGGCCGCTATGAGGACAGGAAGTAGCGGAGACGTCCGTCACCGAGCCGCCACCAGTCCTTCCACCGACGGCTCTGAAGGGAAAAGCTCTAAGTTTGGATTTCGAATTGGGAAAAGTAAAGACAAGAAGCCACGGCGACGGGTGGAAGAGGGGTTGAGGTGTAGTGTGGCGACAGCTAGTTTGGCGGGGGGCAGTATCCCCCAGGAACTTGTCGACAAGTCTCAGTCTTCCTCCCCCACTGAATCTCATTCGTTACAGAGGCGTGCAGCGAGATCAAGCTCGTCTGGAACGTCGTAGACTAAACAACTGACTGCTTTCTTCTGCTTCTCATTTGTATAGTAATTTTTTAACTTTTCTTATTTTTTAGCTTTTGAAATGACGTTGCTGCGTGTGATAATGTTTTATATTGGTTTTACAGCGAGATGCCTTGATTTTAGAACGAAAGCTTATAGTAAAGATTATAATGGTCTTACCTGCACTCAAGGTTACAGTAATTGTATAGTGTTTACATAGAAGGATAAAGCACAAATTAGTAACCTCTTTTGCTTCTAGTGAAAGCGGTACTGTAATTGAAGAACAACTTGTGATTCATCACTTGTAATGAAATAACTAAGTAAATTTTTGCATCTACGTCTCTAACCAAATTAAGTGTTTTTACTTATTTGAAAACGGCCATATGGGCATCAATTAAACCAATAAATATTTGTAAACGAAAAATCGCCTGGTGCGGGAAATATCACGCATTTTGTACCATCTCTAGTTACCTACAATGCTAACCTTGCAAAGCCATTAGCTGACACCTAATGTTTCGCGCCCCTGTCTTGCAATTTTATAGCAGTTGGATCCAATTGGAACGTTTTACTAAATCATGAGAGATTTAATTGTAAAGATTTTGTGCCTTCAAGTAGAGGCCGCTCTCAGTTTGATCCGGTTTTGTCCACTTGTTTCAATTTTCGTACATTAATTTTTCGTTGTTGAAAATTGTTAGTATTTCGTAAATTAAATTAATTCAAACTAGAGATTATCGCTTACATTTCGATGGCAATATTTTAGAATACTCATGCATTTGACTTCTGTGAAATTACTGAGTCAGGAGTTATTATTATTATAATTTATTATTAACAACAAAAACTTATACAGCAGTGTCATGGCTGAAATCGCTTTTCGAGACTACTTTACGGAAGGAGTTTATAATGATTAGCTAAATAAAAATTAAATTTAAATTTATATCTTAAAATATCTACATTTGTGTGAAACTTTATGCCATCTAGCAATACTCCGTCCTGTTTTTATATACAAAATACTTAAAATAAACATACTTGCATGTATTTTGTAATTTCATGTAGAAAAACTATTCAAGCATAATAAAGGAGTACCTTGTACATTATCCCTAAACAATTATGTGCCTGCTTTATAGCTTTTACTGTAGGGCTTTGACAAGCTTATAATTTCTAATTGAATCTTTGATACTGTGGTTAAAGTGTCGAATTCGGTTAGGCATTTATCGGGGTTGAAACCGAAATCTACTCGCACTATTAAATGGAATTTGGAGTAGACTGACCAATGTCGTTAAATGGGTACCTTTTCAGTACCAGATAATTTTATATTATGATTGAATTGCATTGACAAATTTTTACGCCATATCCGGAGAGCTAATTTATTATGGCTTGCATCTGCTTGGTAGAAATTTGATTATCTCATAAATTAAAATGTTTAATGTTAAGTCTCCTGTTACAGGCTGGCCAGGTCTATGGTTCTCTTTGGATTAGAAACTGTCGTTAAACCTAATCTAGCCTGCAAACACTATCTTTTATATTTGCTATTAACGCTATAATATACTTCAAAAAGGTTTACAGCTCAATCGGTTACTGCTAGCTTATGTATGACGGTGTTTTTTACTATAGTATATGACTAATAAACATTTCGCTTATTGCATAATTTTTTTGTAAAAAAAATGTGCACCTGTTATCTTTGGCTTCTTCGTGATATTCAATAGAATATTTATATTTTATTGCGATTTGAGATGTAATTTGTTATAATTTTAAAATGCTATGTTATGTATATAATACAGTATAAACGCTGTGTATGTACAAGTATGTACTATATACAATATACATGTATACAAAGACGCCTATATTTGACTGCAATAAACCAGTGCGCGATATTATAGTAACTAGTAATATAGATACTATATATTCATTAGACTACTCTTTATTACTTATAAACAAACAGGATCAAGATACATGCAGACGCACACTATTTTAGTAGCTTTCTCTCTTAGTGCACTGCCTACTGTCAGGTCCATGGTATATAACTCCTCCACTCTTCTCTGTCTTTCGCTTTCTTCTTCATGTCCATATATGAGTGAGTCTCGTATTATCCTCTCACATCTGGTTAAATCTGCTGTCGCTCGTCTTTACTTATTGCTATAGCGTTGGAGCCTGGGGAAATGATTTTTTGAATTTTATGTCTGTAGATTTTAATTTTGTGTTTGGCTTTTAGTTGATAGTTATATGTTGTACAGTGTACAGATTAGATATACGTTTTTATATTTTGTAAGAGCGACAGACTACATACGTCTTACGATATGAACGTTCTATGAGAGAGCCGCAGTACAGCGGTCTGGTAGTATGTATTTTGCTTTCTTTTCATGTTATTCGGCTTTTTATAAAGACTTAATTCACCTGCAAGTGCCTTGCGTGTCTGTAACTGCAGTAACTAGACTTCTCTCTCTTCTCTCTCTCTCTTTCTCTTTCTTTCTCTCTCTCTCTCTCTCCCTCTCTTTCTCTCTCTCTCTCTCTCTCTCGTTCTTAAAAGACTTAGCATTTAGATTTATGCTTTTGCGCACAGAAATATGACACTATCTTATGTCGCGGATCTTATTAATTTATTGCTTCTGCTAATGGTTTCATTATTACAATAGATCTGCTCTACTCAATAAATTGTGATACATTTTCTGTGAGTTTGCTTCTCTTCATTTTGCATTTTGTTGCCATCGAATGTATAACAGAGTATAGCTTCCGTATTATTTAGCGTAGGCGTTAATCCAGATAGTTGCTTCACTTGCCGGAGCCAGTAGTTGCTTCACTTGCCGGAGCCAGTAGCGAAGTCGGTAAGACACTCGACTGTGGATACGTATGTGCGGGGTTCAAATCCTGAACCGCTGGTCACTGACATCGCTTTCGAGTGAGGAAACTAATGTTAACCTTAGCTTTATCAGCTTTACTTGTAAGACAGCTCAACGTAGATATACCTCCCGGTAGGCGGGTTAGAGGGCACTCCTCCGCGATATGTTTCATGTTTTGCGATTGACCGCAGTCACAAAGTGGCGAATCACAAATACCCCAATGAAACTCACTCCAACTTCTGTTGACTGTCTACTTGGCTGGAGTCAGTGGCGAAGTCGGTAAGATACTCGACCGCGGATCAGTATGTGCGGGGTTCAAATCCTGAACTCGCCCGTCACAGACATCGCTTTCGAGTGAAGAAACTGACGTTAAACGTAGCTTTGTTTGCTTTAACTTCCATTGCCAGGCTGCGCACAGTCATTGAGGTTTTCTGCTCCAGAGCTCTGGAAGTCCCTGCCTCAGAATCTTCATTTTGTAGGATCGCTATCAAATCTTCTCAGCGATTCCAAATTCATCACTCAGAGTCTTACATGGATTAGGGACGGCACTGTTTTAGATCTTATTTTCTAGTTGCTCTCTGCCAGCATATGTTGCAGTTTGTTGTTATAGTTAGCTGCAAAGTTGATTCGATTCGTCCCTGCTAACACCGTTGTATAGAGATCCGGACGTTAAATTATTGATAGTTTATTCTGATTCAAGTAATCGATTGATTACCATGGTTCAAGTATTCGATTGATTACTTCTTATGGATCAAATGGATAAAGCTATTGATTGATAGCTTCTTATGGATCAAGCAATGTTTTGAGTGAAGACTTTTGTTTTAACACACATAAATCTCACAGAATAATTCTATGTCGTAGGCCGCAATCTTTGTAGTTTACTACAGCTGGGCCAAAACTCAAAAACCCGTGTGATATAGTTACCTAGTTATCAAGTTATCATGCGAATAGCCGCTATGTCTACTTTAGTCGAATTCTAAGAGCAGCTGCAGCTTTAGCGAGTGTGGCTAAGGAGAAAGCAAATATTTAACGTTGGCTTTCGATATCTGGTTACATCGGGATCGTTCTTGTACAACTTAGAATTATCGCTTCCTTCTTTGATCATCTACCAGAGCATCGCCGACTCTTCATAGCAATATGGATACTTAATATACTTACAAGTCCAATCTTAACTTTACAATGATGACAATGATAAATAATAATAAAGGTTTAACGTCCGTTTCCTCCTACAAGGATGATGTCAAGGGCATCGGATAACTACCATAAATATTTGTCAAACGAAAGTATATTCCTCTAAGCTGATTCTAATAACAAGTTATGGTGAATCCTAATAAGCTATACAAAAACATCGAGCACAGCATGGAACTCTTCAATGCTTAAACCTGCAGAGCTTAGAAACGAGCTAATTAAATAACTATCGTCATGATCTGGTGGCCTCAGGTATTGGAGTCCGTGTAAAACACTTCTCGGCAGTAATTGCCAGATTTTGTGATATAAGAGCAATCCTCGGCCCTCGCTAAAGACTTTTACACAAGTTTACACGTTATCTTACATATGAGCCTCTGGCGAAATCTTCTAAACACCGGGAATGCGCAATTAAATGTATTCAAATAGAACTTCCTACTTTGCTGTAACACAATGTTTTGTCGAATCGAAAGATTAAAGAAGGAGTAGGAGTTGAGGACTTTCTATGCGCCGTTCTAGTGTTGATCAAAACTAGAGCGAAAGATACAAGAACTGATATAAGCCTATAGATTATGATCTTCACAGAACAAGCAACTTCGTAGATGTAGGATTTAGTCTGTATTTTTAACATAATTACTATTGCAATTAATATTTGTAAGGCTACTAAATAATTATATAAATAATAATATTGTAAAGTAATGTTCAACAATTAATTGATTGTACAATAGAGCTACCACTAACTGGTTCTCTAAATTGAAAACTACTTGGATTTTTAGCACAGATAGCAGCTAATTTTTTTAAGTATACATGTATATATTTTGTTACAGAAAAAATAATTCGCGATACTGACTAGGCCACGCCTCTATGCTGACTGCTATAATTAGGCCACGCCTCTATGCTGATTCTGCTATAGTTAGGCCACGCCTCTATGCCGACTCTGCTATAATTAGGCCACGCCTCTATGCTGACTCTGCTATAGTTAGGCCACGCGTCTATGCTGATTCTGCTATAGTTAGGCCACGCCTCTAAGCTGATTCTGCTATAGTTAGGCCACGCCTCTATGCTGACTCTGCTAGTCTGTTTTAAAACAGTATTCTTCCGCATTAAACTCCTTCAGTCCTACCCTCATGCATTGCTGACTGCAGTAGCTGATGTGAGATTCGAACCCTAACCACATACTGCAGTTGTCGTAGCATTCGCTGAAGCAATGTCGCAGAAGCAGAGATTTATCTAATTCTTTGTCGTCAGATGGCTGACGTCTATTCAACGGTGCGACAAAGCGTCGATTAGGCAGTTTAAACCGGTTTAATCTGAATGAATCCGCCGAGAACTGGCCAGAACTGACCAGAACCGCCGAAACTAAAAGTAATGTAACCGCTGCAACATGATAATTGTTGTCCATGATCTCTAAAATATTGCACAAATGAAATTAAGTTTTAGTAAGAAAGCTCTATACATTTATTCCCATATTGACAAATATAATAGTAATAATAATAATAATAATAATAATAATAATAATAATAATAATAATAATAATAATAATAATACTAATAATAATAATAAAGGTTTAACGCCCGTTACCTCATACAAGGATGATGTCAAGGACGTCTCCCATCACATGTCACCATAAATCAATTCAACCCCAAACTGTCTGAAAAAATATTTGCTGAAGAGAAAGAAAAAGATCCTAAACGGTGCCGGTCCGGTGGAAAAAAACAGTCAGGCAGGGTGAAAATATATTGAAGGTAATTTTCTTATGCTCTCACACAAAGTCGCACATTACAACTTGTACCACGAATACGCTCATGCAATTAGACCATCATCGCATGTAGCATTATCATCTACATGTACATGTAAATGTACCCAACTTCTAGTGGCCATATTAAAATAACAAAATCTATAGACTATTAATGCTAGCCTAAATTGCTATGTAGCTGCACGGATCATTTTCATGTCTATGCAATGCAATACAAAAAAGTGAGCGGACAATACCCATTTCATTGCCCGCCCATTTTCAAGGATCTACCGCCGCATACGGGCATTAAATTCACATCCATATTTTTCCGTCCATTCTAGTCGCCATCTAAAGCTTTGACGTCAGATGAAATATGTCTAGCTACAAAGGACACCTACCGATTCTACAGAATGTTAGACACGAAATCTTCAATTTTATCACTTTTATCTTTAGCGTCGAAAGTCAAATTCCGGAAAGTCAAATGTCGCAATTAAATGATTGATTCTGCAAAATCACAATTGTGTCGGAATATTCATAAATCATTTGGTGAAATCAAAATAACTTTGTAAAATAAATGAACAATTCATAGCTAAAACTGAGAGAGCAATGTAGAGAAATTATATGTAGCAGACAGTTTCCATCAACATGTCAAAACTTTAGAATGTCCCAATAGCGTAGGGGTAACGTCGTTAAGTTTTAAATGACAGACCCTGAGGTGAACTGAACCCTCGTGGGTTCGACTCCCAGCCGCATCGATCTGAGAGTAAAATCTCAGACATTCACTGGTGTGGTTATACGGAAAATGGAATAAATTTCCTAACGGTTTAAACTTGTGATATTAAAGGGATAGATATCAACATGGTTGATCATTTCACTGTAATGCGTGATTACTTTACTTTTCTTTAAACCTGCATTGCTCCGTAATTTCTGTCAGATTCCCTGACGAGGCTAATCATCGCTTCATACATAGCTCATCGGTTAAGAGAGTCTGTTAACTTGTGTCAAACAGTGCGCATGAGGTCTCGGTTTAATTCCTAGTAGAGTCAATCATAGTCTGAAATCATGACATAGAGACATTTGAGCTTGGAAACAACTTATACGGAGTAAATAAGCCATGCCAACTTTTACAGCCGATTTAGAAGCTAACATAGCAGCTAACATGCATAATTCTTTAAGTGCGTACCACATGGCGTTCTCGCCGTCGAATTAATCATCACAAGCGTCAACTGTTGTCAGTATAGCTTAAATGAGGCTTGTTCCCCGAGTCAAAAGCTTTGTTAAGAACTTCTACACGTCTGAGTAAAACTTAAGGAAATAGAGATAGCATTTAAATTCAACGTGAATTTCTGCAAATATCGAACTGTTGTTAGATATATCTTTAGTCTAGACCCTTCACCCGATGACTACTCGGAGACACATTGGATGTTTCTGCATGGAGGCGACAAGGTGGGTTTGAGTTAGTTAAACTTTAGAGGTTTGCCATTGCCTTCTTCAGCTCTTGTAGACTACAATTACACATTTGTTCAGAACATACTTGGTTTGGCACATTCTACAATAACTCCGGTACCACGGGCAAAATGTGGGATACATTTAGTATAAATTTAGAGTCAGTATAACATTAAATAAAAATATAAAATCAATAATAAGATTGAAATTAGCTACTGACCTTTGATATTAAATCCAAGTGAACGATTTCTGGACAGTGTCTAATACTTCCACGAAGAATTAGATAACTTTTGTAGAGATATCAGTTATATTTGCGTATTTACCGTTAATTACCACGTGGAACAGTTTAAACCTGCGACATTGATGTTACGACAATTTACGGCGACCTAACACGTTAGTCCGAGTGTGTCCTAAGAAATTGAGAACTGAATCAATCGACAACCGCAAGTGTTTGTAAGATACGACTAACTCAAACAGGGCAGCGTGAAACTTGAAGCCACGTGGTACTGCGCAATTTAATCGCTAATATTTCAGAACTGCGGAAGTCTAGAAGCTGGCAACGATTGTGGTTTTTTGCCACAAGTCTGCTTGACTCATAATATATTAAACAAATAAATAAATAAATAATATGAATTTTCTGCAAAAATGAGAGGAAGGTACGTTCGACCAAATGAAGAACCCTATTTACAAGAGTTGTGAATATTTTCTCGTTTGTTAACATTGGATCGAAAAAGGAATAGAAAAATGTTATCGTATCACTAGAGAACTAACACTGAAGAATAACAAATACAGTCCTCATGCTTTATATGCTGGATACGTGTTTCGGTATCGAACGAATTCAATAACGACATACAGCCTGTGATTGGTGAAGCTAGTGCATGCCTGACGTAAGATATATTATATTGAGCCGATTTTTAACTTAAAAAATAAAATCAAGTGAAACAAGTTTTTTCCTGATTTTGCTTGAAGTTCAAGTCTTATTTTAAGAATATAAATATAATCAGATGTATAAGGTATCAACTAACTGAGACATCAGTCTAGTGAGACATCAGTCTAGTGAGACATCAGTCTAGTGAGACATCAGTCTAGTGAGACATCAGTCTAGTGATACATCAGTCTACCGAGACATCAGCGCACATGTACTTAGACATCAGTTTACTGAAACATCCGTCTACTGAGACATCAGTCTACTGAAACATCAGTGCACATGTACTTAGACATCAGTCTACTGATACATCCGTCTACTGAGACATCAGTGCACATGTACTTAGACATCAGTTTACTGAAACATCCGTCTACTGAGACATCAGTCTACTGAAACATCAGTCTACTGAGACATCAGTCTACTGAGACATCAGTCTACTGAAACATCCGTCTACTGAGACATCAGCCTACTGAGACATCAGTCTACGAGACATCAGTCTACTGAGACATCAGTCTACAGAGACATCAGTCTACAGAGACATCAGTCTACGAGACATCAGTCTACTGAAACATCAGTCTACGAGACATCAGTCTACTGAAACATCAGTCTACTGAGACATCAGTCTACTGAGACATTAGTCTACTGAGACATCTGTCTATTGAGACATCAGTCTATTGAGACATCAATCTAGTGAGACATCAGTCTACTGAGACATCAGTCTACTGAGACATTCTAATCAGAATGGCTTTGTTACAGGAATATTGATTGATTTGTTGACTGATAAACTCTTGTCATAGCATGAGACAAGATTTATAATAAAAATCAATGAAAACTCTACATTTAAAATCTGATGAGAATAATATTAATAATAATAATAATAATAATAATAGTAATAATATTAATAATAATAAAGGTTAAACGTCCGTTTCCTCATCCAATGATGATGTCAGGAACGTCCCCACAGCACACATCACTACAAATCAATTACAGAAGTTAATGTAGCAGCTGTTTAGACCTTCTATGATAACAGAAGTGTAACACAAGGAGTCATGAGTGTTTCACGTTTAATGCCGTTAACATAAATAACACATCGCTAAGTTATACCACACGTAACAATTTCACTTATAAATCATCATGAATCGAAATTATTTTACAAAAATTGTAACACAAAGGCAGCAGTGTTGTATCACAAATATAAGCAGAGCAACATTCAGCAGTGTGTGCTGCTTTAAAGCAACAGGCAGCAACGCGTGTTGCCTTATTGAAACATAGCAACAAGCAGCAACGTGTGCTGTCTTAAAGTAACAGAGCAGCAGCGTGTGTTGCCTTAAAGTAACAGAGCAGCAACGTGTGCTGCCTTAAAGCAACATAGCAACAGGCAGTAACAAATGATGCTTTAAAGCAACAGAGCAGCAGTGTGTGCTGCCTTACTGCAACATAGCAACAGGCATCAACGTGTGATGCTTTAAAGCAAAAGAGCAGTAGAGCAGTAACGTGTGCTGCCTGAAAGCAACATAGCAACAGTGTTTGTTAAAAATTAACATTTTCCTCTTTACTGTACAAACCAGACGTTAAACGGTTACAATCAATATTGCTCTTATTTGATCCCTTCATAGTTCATCTTAACCAGACCTTTCAGATTACTTTATTTGCTTGAACAAGAATGATCTGTGGCAAATCCGGGAAAAGTAAATCAGTGGAACATCGGTGCATACTTGTAGACAATCTTGACTCGGCTGTACGAGGTGATGGGTTCAATACCAAGCCTGACTGCTAAAATACATTACGAATTGAAATAGTTAAATAGCTGGCCCTAGGTTCTAGCAAAATACACAAGACTTTAAATATGTGTTACGGAATTTAGCTTTATTAATTTTCCTTCTTTCGGGTTATTTCAGTTACCTTTTAAAACCATTTCTAAATAAAGTGAAATATTCTGAACCGTGCCGTTAAATTAATAAATTTGACTGGCTCTAGTAAGAAAGACAAGTTGACTTGTAAATTCTGGAAGGCACTGCAAAGTTTAGATTAATGTGCCTTTAAGAGTAGGAATAGCAATGACATTCCCCATAGATCAACAGAGTAGTAACTGAATAATTAACTCAATCAATCAATTACTCAAACAACATATAATTAATCAAGACAACAGTTCAGTGGTCGATCAATCGCTAAATCATTTCATTGATAAATTAAAAGAAAACATTTCACAAAACTGAATACCTTTTAATTGGCACTCCTTTGCAAAGAAGTAAAATTACATATAGCTCTGTTAATTTTCAGAATCTTGCTCTTTCATCTTCTTGATCCGCCAAAAACCTTGAAGTCATATTTGATGAAAACCTTGACTTTAAATCCCATATCTCTTCTGTTTGTCGCGCTTCTTTCTTTCAGATTCGTCAGATTAGGCAAATACGTCCATCCCTTACTAGAAATTCAGCCACTATCCTTGCTAGTTCTATAGTTCATTCAAAGCTCGACTACTGTAATTCATTATTACACGGGTTGCCTACTTCTTCTCTCAATCGTTTGCAGCACGTCCAAAATTCTCTTGCACGTGTTGTGTGTAAGTCCTCTCGACTTCAATTTCGCTCTCTTTCTCTACTTCGCAGTCTTCATTGGCTCCCTGTTAATCAACTTTCAAAACTCTGAGATTTGGCAAGCCTTCTTACTTACCTGAAATTCTTCTTCCCTATCGTCCCTCACGTGCACTTCGCTCCACCGATGCCAATCTTCTCTCAGTTCCAAATATTCTCACGTCATTGGGCAGACGTTCATTTTCTTACGCAACACCCACAATCTGGAACTCTTTACCTGCTAATCTTCGTTCTTATTCTTCTCTTTCAACATTCTCTAGCAAGCTTAACACTTACCTTTTCCCACCATAGACATAATCAATCTACCTTGACCATTATTTTATCACCGGACTGGCTTTCGTTTAGGACCTTACTTCTCCTCAGCACATTTCTTTCGCAGATTGGTCTGGGTGAATTGATCTGTGGTGATGTGTGCTGTTGGGGACGTCCCTGACATCATCCCTGGATGAGGAAACGGACGTTAAATCTTTATTTATTATTATTATTTATTTTATTTATAACCCACGCAGCAATGACACAATCGCCACATTACTAGGAATCAAGTAAAATAACAAATCACTATAACAGGCAATCCATCTGTTTCATTTACAAGAATCCATTACATTATCCAGTTTATACACTTAGTCAGAATAAAGTCTTCAGTTACAATACGAACAGGACGCGAACGATAGAGGTAAATATTCTACAAGAGGAGGATACACATTACATTAAGTCTTGGAATAAATTCTCACCGAGAATTACATGAACGAGATAAATAAACTCACGTAGACTTAATGGCATTTCAATTGTTCACGTAATAGAAACAGCAACATGAATACGTATTCATCGAATACAGCAATAGTAATAACGCACAAGAATCTGCCGCAATAAGGTACAGAGTCAGAGGCGGTCATACTGAAATTCGAACCTTAGTCGTCCGATACCAACTCTGCAGTAAAACTAGTAAGTATGCACTGCACGAGTACCTAAGCTCTGGTGCAGTACCTCGCGTAAGTTAGGGCTATAGCATCTTTGATTAAAGCTTAGAACAGGAGGCATAAAAACTAGACTAATATAGTCAAAGTGGAAGAAAGTTTAACTTTCTGCCCGGTATTCTAATTCAACAGAAACTGCTTCAAACCATGAATCAGTCAGCCCGTGTTACAAACGCTAATTGTCATCAGATCCAACGCTTAAATTAAAATAGTACATTTTATTACCTAATTTACAGCAGTATTTAAGCCTTCGATTAATAAAAACAATTATACATATGCACAGATAGATTAGACCTGCATAAGTCACCCACTCTTTACTTAGTCCACTCTTCAAGCAGGAACGATTCACGGCACAGATTTTTACTGAGCGAAATAAAGAGAACAAGTCACCCTTCACATGCAACTCTCGTTAACATTTACAACAGGTAACTCGCTACTAGTCGTAGCTGAGGAAGGCATAGTGACAACGACTGCTCGATACCAGAACCACCATCCAACAGGAACTGCTCATCAAGTATAGCATGGATTTAACGTCCATTTTGGCACAAGAAGACAATGTCAGAGATGATGAAATGCTGAAGATGAAGAAACATTAATTAACAATCTAGAGGTATGTGTAAAAAAATCATACAGTCAACAGCTTCAGAGGTTGTCTGCAAACAACAGTTAGAGAGCCACTATCGTCTATGACAACACTGAGCTCCATTGAGCCAAGTCTACCAACAAAATTCTACACAAACGAAGCAAAATACAAAAAAATCAGTCCAAAGTAGAGGGGATTAAAGAAAAGGATCTGCGGTGCAGCATGCTGGAAGCAGTGATTAAAGAGCTTACAGCGTGACGGTAACGTAGGTCTCACAAGAGTAATCGGTTTCAGATTCTCGAGGGGTCAGTCTCTGGCAGACACAATTTCATTAGATAACACAATAATAATAACAATCAAATAATCCCAAGCTTAACATAAATACAAAAATACATATCCCACTATTTAGACAAAATATATACACCACGCTTTTAATACACAATATCAACAATTAAGTATACAAGACAATCTGGTAACAAGATAACGTAAGTCTAAAACAGAGACATAATACAGCAGAAATAATTAAAACAGTATGTTAACAATAACATGATCGATTAGCTGAGAACAGCGGTTTAGATATACATTATACAGTGGAAACATTACCACAGAAAATCACATAGAAACAAACATAATACACTTCATAGTCCGGCCCAATAAAGTCCCGTATCCATTGAGGAACATCATCATCATCGTCTACAGCACATCACTGGACATACATGTATGCACTTGATTATAAAACCAAAGTGCTATCAATCAATTAGACTGTAGTGTCAGACCGCAGGCCTATATCAACATTAAAGAGAACCAGAGCAGCGCATTAGAGTAGCACAACTCGAGTCTAAATATACAATTTAGACTCGAGTAAAAGATGACCCAATGAAATGAATAAAAGCTGATGAAATGAAATGAATAAAAGCAAATGAAATGGAATGAATAACAGCACATGAAATGAATTGTATAGAACACAATGCCAGGAGCAGAGTAGTCGATGAGTTACTTAAAAGTCTATCAGAACAGAACTTTTAAACTTAGGATCCTCACACTCACCATGAAGAGTGCACAAATATGGCAGCTGATTCTGAACTAAGCACAACAAGTGAGAATAGTTGCTAATAATAGTGGCTGGAGCCAGTGGCGAAGTTCGTAAGACACTCGACCGCGGATCAGTATGTGCGGGGTTCAAATCCTGGGCTCGCCCGTCACTGACAGCACTTTCGAGTGAGGAAACTGACGTTAACCACAGCTTTTTAGCTTTTAATTCTAAATTCACATCCACACACTCTACGGAACCTATCACATCACACCAGACATCTGATCAGTGTTTTCCCATAGTTACTAGTTAAGCACCCTTGAAAGTTATTGACGGATTGGTTAACTCAACCGAGATGTCCAACCCGAACAGTGATTAGAGATTAAAACCAGTGATAAGGGATCTAAAATCATGGATCAACGATCATGAATCAACGATCATGAATCAGGGATCATGAATCAGAGATCATAAATCAGGGATCATGAATCAGGGATCATGAATCAGGGATCATGAATCAGGGATCAATGATGAGAAGCTCTATATCTACGGCAGACTGTCTCGCAGTCTCGCACATAAAATAAATGTGAGAACAGTCTCACAGTTAATAACTTTAGAGTTAACAATGAACTGAATAAATAACGTTAGAGCAGCAACACAGCTACTGAGCAGCTCTACAGCTACTGAGCAGCTCTACAGCTACTGAGCAGCTCTACAGCTACTGAGCAGCTACAGTCCAGCTCTTTCCAGCTCCTGCAGCTGACTCGTCATGAACTTGAAGCAGAGTTTCTTGGGGTAGACGCCGTCCTTAGGTATCGCTGAGAAGTGCCCGTTGTTCGCTCGACACCACCTTAAATCAATCAATCAACTGATTAATAAATACAGGAAGAATTAATCTCACTATATCTATCAGTAAAAATTAATTACTCTATTAGGAAGTTAATTAGATTCAATACATAAAAATTATCAATCGGTCATGA
This sequence comes from Enchytraeus crypticus, assembly GCA_905160935.1. NCBI lineage: Eukaryota > Metazoa > Annelida > Clitellata > Enchytraeida > Enchytraeidae > Enchytraeus > Enchytraeus crypticus. The sequence goes on from CAJHZI010000428.1 coordinate 434,595, forward strand.
AAGAGTCTGTACATAGATCTGTCAATCAATCAATCAATCAGTAAATCAATCAAGTAGCCAATCAATCAAAAAAATCAGTTAATTAATCAAGGAACCAATCAATCCATCAGTAAATCAATCAAGTAATCATCAATCAATCATTACATCAATTAAGTAATCAACTACAGATAGCAACAGGTACACAATCTGCTTCACACTGGCTCATTTTGATATCAAAACTAAGAAAAATTCATTTAAAACGTGTTCGAAGCAACTTAAAGGAGCAAACAATTTCCAACTATAACAGATAAACCAAATATTCTCTCATCATGCTATAAAATCACAAAGAACTGAAATAAATACCTAAGTGATATAGACGTATAAGTGAAATAGACATCAATGCGAAATAGGTGTAAATGTGCTATATGTGCATAAGTGAAATAGGTTCTAAATGAAATAAGTGTACATGAAATAGATCAATAAGTGAATCAGATGAAAAAAATTAGATCAATAAGTGAATCAGATGTAAAAAATTAGATCAATAAGTGAATCAGATGTAAAAAATTAGATCAATAAGTGAATCAGATGTAAAAAATTAGATCAATAAGTGAATCAGATATAAAAAATTAGATCAATAAGTGAATCATATGTAAAAAATTAGATCAATAAGTGAATCAGATGTAAAAAAATAGATCAATGAATGAATCAGATGTAAAAAACTAAATTCAACAAACCAACTGCTCATCTTTACTCATCCATACCTAGAATTACCTATTAAACAAACAATTTCCATCAAACACAACAACTAAAGACATAGGCGTATCAACCTAAGCGAGCGACCCAGTTTGTCGAAGGTCATTCTTGGATTGTTCTTGATCTTTCCCCAGAGCTCAGCTATCACCTTGGACCTCCCGGACACGATCCTGAATATCCCATCCTTCTTGCTCTCCCACCGGATATACTCCGGATTATAGGCAGGATTCTGCAGGAGGTCCCACATGAACTTCCACAACCGTGTCTCTGCAACAAGTCACGTGATGTAGGGACATTTAAAATCAGTAAAGCTTTCAGTCTTACAATAGAAAAATAAAATAGAGATTAAAATTTAAATAAAATACAGTAATAAATAAATAACAGTATAGATGCTTATACAGACATGGCCAAAAGTATAGGGACAATAGCCCTTTAAATGCATAGGGCTACTCTCCCTATACTTTTGGCCATGACTGTATAGAAAATATATTTAAATATTAACATTTACATAAATTGTATAGAAACTAAACGTATTCAAAACTCTGGATCATATATGATATTTTTAGTTCATGAAATCAATCACAGCCGGACAATAAAGCAAGGTACAGTCATCAGACTGAATTTGGTACCATAGTGTTCAATGTTGTCCTGGACGACAGTAGCACTCTATTTACATTATTGTTGGTGTTGTTGGTACGCATTTGTTAAACTGAGCACGGTTGGTAAGCTGTTAGTTTAACGATGTTATCCCAGCACAGAATAGCAGAGGTCACATTGGCTGAACCACCAAACTATGACATGAAAATATAAGTTCACAGAGAAAAAAGATTAGAAATGTAGTTTAAAATTTTTATACTTATAAAATCCAAAATGAAGAGAGAAATGTATATAATAGCGACATCGACACTGGCTCCATGTCGGTAAGATATTCGGCCGCGGATCAGTATGTGCGGGGTTCAAATCCTGGGCTCGACCGTCACTGGCATCACTTTCGAGTGAGGAAACTGACGTTAACACTAGCTTTACCAGCTTTTATTACAAGATAAACAAATAAAGAAAAATATAAACACACTAACTTGTTCCAGCTTTATTTTTTGTTGAATCAGGTGTCATCTCGCAGACTGGTTGTAACTGCATAGAACCGGCCTGATCAGGTTTAAACCGCTTGATAGTTGGAACTTGCTGGAATGTTGAAAATGGCTGAAGTGACTGCTGATGCAAATGATTGGATGTAAGAAATTCAGGGTAGGAACGTTTCTCACCCAATTGAAGCTGTGAGGATAGGGAGTGTGCTTCAAGAGGGGAGGGAAGATTTTGGAGGGGGTAGCTTAGCGCAAAAGAGGGGTCGTTACCGTGAAACAGCCTTCCATCGACCGTCTTAATATCTGCATCAAATTTGTTATCTGCAATGCAACAAGAACAATGAATAAGAAAGTGAACTGAAGTTGAAGTTTATTAGAACCAACGTAAAAAACAAAGTAAAGAACTCATCATCATATTATCTATATTTATTAAATAAATTATATTTATTACATAAAATGATTAGTTCTGCTGAAAGCTTGTATTATCAAAATCTAATCTCGCAGAATCAAAATTGCCCCAAGAAATTATGGGGAGCACTCGATTCTCTGCTTGATCGCACCATTCCCCAGTCACTCCCCTCTAGCTCCTCACCATCATCTCTTGCTACCTCTTTCCTCAACTTTTTCGATGACAAAATTGCCAAACTCTGTAGCTGTATACCCTCCAACTCTATTGACATGGACAACACCATTTCTGTAATTATGCCTGAGCCACCATTACTTTCTAGTTTTGAACCAGCTAAACCGGAAGAAATACGCAATTTTATTCTTCGCTCAACCGACTCTTCTTGCTGCCTTGATGTTATTCCTACACGATTACTGAAATCCTGTATTGATGTTTTAGTTGCTCCTATTACATACTTAATCAACCTCTCACTCTCAGAAGGTATCTTCCCAACCTCCTTCAAACAAGCAGTTGTATCTCCTTTGCTAAAAAAGCCTTCACTACCAACAGATGATCTTTCCAGTTACCATCCTATTTCCAATCTTAACTTCATCTCTAAACCTCTTGAAAAGGTAATTTATACCCGTTTATGCACTCATCTTGATTCTTTCCCTTCTCTCTCTCATTATCAATCTGCCTATAGAAAACTCCATTCTACTGAAACTGCTCTTCTTCGTATACATAATGATCTTAGCTTGGCCATGAGTAGCAAACAGGTTTCTGCCTTGGTTCTTCTAGATCTCTCTGCTGCCTTCGATACAATTGACCATGGCATTCTAATATATAGGCTTAAATCTTGTTTTAGCATTTCTGATTCTGCTTTTTCCCGTCTTACATCATATCTCTCATGTCGCACACAATCAGTTGTTATTGGTCAAAATCGCTCTTCTGAACTACCCCTCCTACACAGTGTTCCTCAAGGTTCAGTGTTAGGTCCATTGCACTTCTCTTTATGTATCACTCCTCTTAGCTACCTGCTTGCTCAGTCCTCCATAAATATTCATTTCTATGCAGACAACACTCAACTGTATTTTTCCTTTTCTAATCAAGATTCCGATCTGAAACTGGCTCATCTCTCATCCATTCTAGACAAGGTTTATTCCTGGTTTTGTGCTAACCATCTTGCTGTAAATCCCTCCAAAACTGAATACCTTTTAATTGGCACTCCTTTGCAAAGAAATAAAATTACTAATAATTCTGTTAATTTTCAGAATCTTGCTCTTTCACCTTCTCGATCCGCCAAAAACCTTGGAGTCATATTTGATGAAAACTTTGACTTTAAATCCCATATCTCTTCTGTTTGTCGCGCTTCTTTCTTTCAGATTCGTCAGATTAGGCAAATACGTCCATCCCTTACTAGAAATTCAGTCACTATCCTTGCTAATTCTATAGTTCATTCAAAGCTCGACTACTGTAATTCATTATTACATGGGTTGCCTACTTCTTCTCTCAATCGTTGCAGCACGTCCAAAATTCTCTTGCACGTGTTGTTTGTAAGTCCTCTCGACTTCAATTTCGCTCTCTTTCTCTTCTACGCAGTCTTCACTGGCTCCCTGTTAATCAACGCATAAAATATAAAATAGCTCTATTAACTTTCAAAACTGCGATTTGGCAAGCCTTCTTACTTATCTGAAATTTTTCTTCCCTATCGTCCCTCACGTTCACTTCGTTCCACCGATGCCAATCTTCTCTCTGTTCCAAATATTCTCACATTATTGGGCAGACGTTCTTTTTCTTACGCAGCACCCACAATCTGGAACTCTTTACCTGCTAATCTTCGCTCTTGTTCTTCTCTTTCAACATTCTCTAGCAGGTTCGTTTAGGACCTTACTTCTCAGCACATTTCTTTTGCAGATTGGTCTGGGTGAATTGATCTGTAGTGATGTGTGCTGTTGGGGATGTCCCTGACATCATCCCTGGATGAGGAAACGGACGTTAAATCTTTATTATTATTATTATTATTATTATTATTATATGTTATCTTGTTTCCACAGTCGTCAGATTCACGAGATTCTCACTTTTGTAGCTTATCATCCCACGGTTTCGTTAGAATTTTTCCAGGATACGTACAGAATACAATCGACCCTGAATCAAATAAATCTAGTTAATCTACCCTGAATCTGAATATACCTGGCATCTGGACCCAAGGCTACTGGGTAGTTGCAGACTGACCAAGCGTTTATGTCTGGATTTTTAACAAAACAAAGCAAACGCTCGCAAGCATTTAAATTAAAATTTGAATGACACACACAACAATTATTCATCATCATTATCATCTTCCCTTAAATCCCAGTTTAATTAGGGCCTGGATACGAATAGACTTAGTCCATTCGTTTAAGTTTACACGCAACAAGCATTAATTTTTAAGAAATGATTGAAGCAATAAAAATAGAAATAAACAAACCGTAGAATGTGGCGTCGACAGAGGAGGGTAAGTCGCAGAGTTTGACGTCATCCTCTGTATCGTATAACGTGCTGTCTGGAGGCTCGAATGTGCCTGATAGTATAGTACAAATAATAGGTAGACATTAGATCAATGACAAAAATCGTACTGTTTATTTTCTAAATGTCATCTAATCTAACCCAACTTCATTAATATAACCCTAAGTCCATTCAAATTAAACCCTAACCTATCCCTAACCCTAATCATAAATCTAATCCTTAACAAAACTTAATTTAATAACTGCTATACACCAAATTAAATAACACTACGATTTTAGTCATTTATGTAATGTCTACACAAATATTAACACAAGTGCAGGAGTGCAGCAAGAGTTACATAGGACATGACACACACTCTCATAAGCCACGCCTACATAATCCACTCTCTAGTAAGCCACGCCTACATAATCCACTCTCTAGTAGGCCACGCCTACATAATCCATTCTCTAGTAAGCCACACCTACATAATCCATTCTCTAGTAAGCCACGACTACATAATCCACTCTCTCATGGCCTCTCTCTCTTACGCCATTCTCACATCTATAGGTCACTCCCACATACATAAGTCATACATATCACACATTATACACATATAAGTCATATATATCACACATTATACATACATAAGTCATATATATCACACATTATACATACATAAGTCATATATATCACACATTATACATACATAAGTCATATATACAATGTATATAATACATAAATACTCCCACATATATGTCACTTCCACATATAAAATTTCCTTATACAAAACTTCCTCATAGGTCACTCTCATATAGGCCACTCTCACTAATATTAACCTTAGCTTTACCTGCTTGACCTTATAATTCACAAATTATAATTCTATTTAGCGAAAAAATTTGTTTAAAATATCTCCAATCAGGCTGTTAAAAACCAAATTAACTCCACAAAAAAGATTAGTAAACTAAGGAATTACAAGTGGTACAGACTTTGACTGAGCAAATGTTGCAGCATCCCATGCAGTCGTTGGCCGTACACTGGGTCCCGCTTCACAAAGTCTTCACGCGATAACCGGCACAAAACTTTTCCAGAATGATGGAATTTCTCTCCCGGGAATGTCTTTAGGTCGAAGTCTTTATCGCAGAGAGCTGCGGCGTAATATAGCCAGTCGAGTACCTCCTTAGGAATCCATTTCTCCGGTCGTTTACACTTCCAGGTTGAGTTCTCCTGGACTGAACTATCCCCTAAATACAAGATGATATAGAGCACTGTTCAACTGAACTATCCACTAAATACAAGATGATATAGAGCGCTGTTCAACTGAACTATCCACTAAATACAAGATGATATAGAGTGCTGTTCAACTGAACTATTCACTAAATACAAGATGATATAGAGCACTGTTAAACAAACAAATATTTTATTGGATATCTTACACACCTTTGATTGAAAGCTTAAAATAGTAGTGCCACTAACTTGTTAAACATAGATACTATGGTTTGCTGCATAGAGTGGCACTCATATAATTTCAGTTATTATTGCTACTATTTTTATTTTTATTATTACTGTAATTATTATTATTATTATTATTATTTGTTTTTATAATTATAATTATAATTATTATTATTGCCATTATTATTATAGCCCTTAACTTCACTTCAGAGTAACAAAAACCATAACGTAAATGCAATAAATGTAATATTATCAGTTCTTTCAAAACATAACAGTTATAAAATTATAACAAATTTAAAATAATTTAATACAAATATTTCAGTTGATAACTGAAGAACGTACATGAGCTGATAAGTTTTTGGACTTCAGTGTATAGGACGTCCCCGAAGCTGCCGCCAATCTTAATCAGCTGCTCTCTCGTCATGTGACACAGCGTTGGACCGTCAAACTGAAAACATTCTCCACCGAATGACGCAAGGTCTTCGACTGTCTGCGGTGCGAGGTGGAAAACAAAGTCCAGAACATCGTTCATCTGCCACAAGCGAGGTGGCAGCTTATTCCAGCGATTTTGATCTGACGGAACATATCAGTAATAATAATAATAATAATAAAGGTTTATGTCCATTTCCTCATCCAGGGATGATGTCAGGGACGTCCCCAACAGCACACATCACTACAGATCAATTCACCCAGATCAATCTGCAAAAGAAATGCGCTGGAGAGAAGTAAGGTCCTAAACGAAAGCCAGTCCGGTGATCAGAAATGGTCAGGGTAGATATATTATATCTATGGTGGGAAAAGGTAACAGTATAAAATTTAATATAACAGTGTATTTTATAATAATATAAAATGTAATACATAATTGTAAAGTTTATATATTTTATATGCAATTATATATCTATTATATATATCCAATGGTTAAAGTGGGGGAATGCAGGAAATAAATTCCACCAGTTCTCGTTTTTTCTGAGCTGCGTTCCTCTGCTAGGGGTCAATATTAGATACTATGAGATCTGTGCATACAATACAGGTGGGGGCTGAAAACTTCTGACTGTTCCACTAGCTCTTTATTACCACTTAAACCACTGAATTATATAATTATATATATATATATAATTATATATATATAATTATATATATATATATATATATATAATTATATATATATATATATATATATATGTAGTATATATAGATAATATATTTATGTATAATATATAATATTATATAGAATATCGATATATATATATATATATATAGAATATATATTCATATATATATATATATATATATATATATATATATATATATATATATACACCTCTAATAAAAAAGTAAGATTGCAATTGGCAGCACTGAAAAATTGGAGTCCAAGTACTTCATAAGAAAATATTAAAACTTGTTGCAAATAAATGGCAATTACCTGGCTTTGTGACCAAGTTTAATGCATCATCCATTGTTGCGGCTGTGTTCTGAAATTAAATAATTACAATTATTATATGAATTAAAGAATAAATCTTTATCATCTGTAAATTACAAAGAATTAATTTAGTTTGTAGAGCCATCCTTACTGAGAATAGTAATCTAGATATCCAGCTAATGTGTATATCCTAATTCTCTTGAATCCAGGACTTTTTAATAACACTGTTTAATAGCTTGTTTATTATTGGCACAGAAACTATCGCTGGACTTCCATATATTTGGTGCAATAAAGGACACTTAAAGGCAGCGTTGTATATTTTTTGTTGGTGATTATGTTGAACAAACAATACTGGATGAACATGGTATAACACTGACTACTAAAACTCTTGATTTCATAACACAGTTATAATTTATCAGAACTCAATATTTTCTTTAAACAGCAAAACAGAGTTCTCAAAATAACTCAATATTATGAACACTCCTAATTCCCTATTTTAGTTCCGTTACATATCAACATGCTTCATGAACACCACTCCCATTCTCAATAGAGGTCAAACTGAAAGAACATAAAATCAGATTGAAATGTATCGAGCATATAAAATATTTATTAAATAGAAATACTAATTTTATACTATTAGTATGTTACTAAATTATACCTGGTTACTTATTATTTTACAGGTAAAAAGGGACACCACCCTATTACTGCCGATGACCCGATAGAGGCTAATATTCCGTTAAACACGTGTGTATTTAGGTCTTAATCTAACAGAAAGAAACTTTACACGAATATTGCCGGAAGTACGAATGTGAATACTTGTAAATAAAGTTGTAATTGGAAAAAAAGTTTAGCAATCAGGAAGTAAATAAGGAAATCCCTGACAAGCTGTGCACTCGTCTCTGATTGGTCAATGAGTGACATATGAATATTTATTAGTTAATATTGTAAACAAAGCCATTGCCAACCTTTCTGGTTTAAATAAATAAGCCAGGGAGGTTATTAATTATTACTCTATGTTTTACTGCATCTTTAAGATGGGGTAGTTTAATGTTGAAACCCTCAACCTAGCATATTATTAAACTAAAGTTAAGTTACACTTGAATGAAAATATTTGCAAAATTTATGTGAATCTGTTATTCATAACATGGTAGCCATAATACCTACAATATAATTGTCTATATATCCTCTTGGATGTCTGCTAATTTCTTAGAATCTAATCCATCCATAATTTAAAACTGCATGCATAAATTCGTATTTTCTTGGTACTGTACTAACTGTTTTAAAGCCTTCAATTTCAAAGGTAATTCAAAAGCATACAAGCAATTCAGCGTAAACATAGACTATACGGGCTGGCCTTGTTCTAATCTTCGCCCAAGCAGGAAGTAACAGGGGCGCCAGCGCAGCTATAATAGCAATTATTGAGAAATCTTTTTATTCAAGTTAGCCTGCGCGAAATAAACTACGACTAATCTGTTAGGCCTGTGCACGTAATATTCCTGCTTCGAAATAGGCTATAAAAAGTTAGGCAAATATTTGTGGAATGCACTCAAGTCAAGGTGCGATTTTTAATATCACATTTTTGAATCGTATAGATGTTTGATCAAGTGATCATTGGCAACGTTTTATTTTTCGATTATTTTATTGTCACATTTATTAGCCACAGCTCTGACTCCAAAACCCTTCATTCTGAAAGTCCCGGACATCATCCCTGGGAAGAAACGGACGTTAACTTTATACCGGTGTAAATTCTTGTAATATATCCTCCCCCCCTCCCCCCCTGCCCATCTCACAATGCCAGTACCACATAATCTAGATGAGCCATCCTATCTAATTCCAAAAGTTCAATATAAAGTCGATCGGGTGGACATTAAGGTCTTCTACACACTACGGCGCGAATCCCTAACCTTGTGGCCGGACCTATACGCGTGCAATGAGAGTTTGAAGCTTTTCCATTCGTCTAAATTTTTGTAGCAATTATGAAGACCAGGCGCTCACCAACGATGCCCTTTCTGAAGTTGGTTTGGATCTAGTTTTGTGTCGCCTCTACGACACCGCATATAGACACGGTTGGTCTACTCTTCAGCAAACCCGCACACAACACGGGGAAATTTCTAAAAAAACAACAAGGGAAATTTACACCTGATTTTTAATCTTTGTTATTAACTAGTGCCACTTAGCAGCACATAATTTAAATATTCTCTCGTTCTTCTCTCTCGTTCTCTCTCTCTCTCTTTCTCTCTATCTCTTTTCTCTCTCTCTCTCTTCGCTCTCTCTTTAGTGCCTGCCCAGTGGCAGGCAAGAATACACATTCATACCGAGTCTTCCTTCAGGTTTATTGAGATGAACTATATATAGATAAGCAAGTTAATCCCTTCACAAAGGGATACCCCAAGGGCCTGACCACATAACATCACCAAAATGAAAAAGGTGAGGAATGTTTGGCAGGGCAATAACTACAATGAGAGAGAGAGAGAGAGAAAGAGAGAGAGAAGGAGATGGAGAGAGAGCGGAGAGGAGAGAAGAGACCCGAGAGAGAAGGAGACAGCAGAGTTCACAGAGAGACAGAAGTAAGAGACATAGTGAGAGAGATAGATAGTAAGGAGAGAAGAGAGAGGAGAGAAGAAGAGAAGCGAGAGAGAGAGAGGAAAGATTGAGAAAGAGAGAGAGAGAGAGGAGAGGGAAAGAGAGGAGAGAGAGAGAATGAGGACAGAAAGAGGAGCGAGATAGAAAGAAAGCGCGGAGAGACCGAGAAAGAAAGGAAAGAGAGGGAGAGAGAGAGAATTTAGGGTTTGCTAAATGCAAGGTCCAATTCAGAAGGGGTTATGCCGGATAACAAAGGTGAGGTTTCCAGGTAGTT
>CAJHZI010000428.1:450000-452500 GCA_905160935.1 Enchytraeus crypticus
GCTATCTAACATAGTAATTTTTATGTGCTGATTTAAAACAAAATTCAATATGTACAAGTAGTTAATATTCACACCAGTAAAACAAAATTCACGAACAGTTAGACATTTCCTTTATTATAGTAATTAAATGTACATTTGTTATGTATAACTGCTCATAAAGTATAAATAAAAATGAAACAATAAATATGGTAAATCTAATGTTAACGTAAGTTTCCTCACTCGAAAGCGATGTCAGTGACGGGCGAGCCCCGGATTTGAACCACGTTCATACTGATCCGCGGTCGAACATCTTACCGACATCGCTACTGTGTCCAGCCAATAATTAATATTATTAATCATGACATTATTAAAAATAAAGAACAGGAAATATGAATTATTTAAAAAGAAAAATTGTAAGTAACTTTTAATACTTAACTATTTTATTAGACCTACTTTCAAAGTGCCTGGACTTGTTAAGTAGTAGCACCTTGGCCTTCATTTCAAGGCCAAGCCTTACGGGTCAGGTATAGATTATCATCGTGTAATTTACTTACTAAACAATTCCGGATAAAACAAATAGGCTACGTGGTTAGAGCCGGTAAGGTAGCTGAGGCTCTGTCACTCTGAGCCTCAGCAATTCTAAAAAACTTCTGCCGCCCTTCCATTTCTACCACATTTCCACACATTTGCTGGCACATTTACTTTGGATTAGTTTTTTGGATTTTGGAATTTGCACCGTATTTTGGACCTTCTTTGTGCTCGCCGGCTTGATTTTGTCTCAATAGTGCTCGATGTTGTCATTGATGACTGTAGCACTCTAATTGTTGTTATTATTACCAATATTTCAAAACTTATCTGACTTTCAGCGCTGCACATTATTAATTAATTTAATTATTAATAATTTTATTACAAACAACTAATTATTAATCATTATTTTTACCCGTGTTGTGCCCGGGTTGCTGAGGAATAGACCAACCGTGGATTGCAGGTGTCGTATAAATAAACCGGTAAAGCACTGCAATCCAAACCAACGTCAAAATGGGCAATGAGCGCAAACTTAAAATTTCGAATCCAGATCCTAGTTAAATTAGGATTCAAGGTACGATGATGATATTGATGATGATGATAGCTGGTATAATATAATGTAGGTTCATTCACTCTACACTTTGATCAGATCTGCAAAAGAAAAGCGTCTTATGTACCATCACAATGCTCTTCATTATTACATGTATGAAAATGGATTTAATCTCTTAATTGTTAAGCTACCCGTGTTGTGTCCGTGTCCACAACAGTATAGACCAACTGCAAGCTGCACGTGTCGTAAAAGGCGATTACGTATGAATCTGAGAATAGGAACGGCTATGTGAAGCCGCCTCATAATGTTGGGTATGGCCAAGATTTGCGATTGGAAAAAGCTGATAAAGCTAATGTTAACGTCAGTTTTGTCACTCGAAAGCCATGTCAGTGTCGGGCGAACCCAGGATTTGAACCCCGCACATACTGATCCGCGGTCGAATATCTTACCGATATCGCCACTGGCTCCAGCCAGTCAATGGATTGAGCTTACTAAGCGGTAAGACAGACATTGAGTAGGAATATAGTCCTTGGACTTGACAATTTACTGAACAAACGGTAGAGAATTGTCAAGTGTTATTAAAACATAGAAAGAAATTATAATATGAAACAATATAATCTCTCAATTAGAGTCGGTTTGAAATTTCTGCCTTTCAGTACTAGTTGCTAAAAGCCAAAGGAAGCCCGACTACTGCTGGCCCATATTTCAAGATGTAACAATGAGTTTTTTCAGAGCATTCCGTGAACTCGTCTTATGTCATTTCCTGGACTTGGTAACACTGGACCTCTGATAAATGGACTGCTTTCTTCGCCCCGTACCATCATGCCGGCTTATACCAGGTAACCACTAGAATAGATTAGTAACTAAATATTGCGCCTGAATTTAGACCTGGGCCTACAATATATACCGCAATGATGTAGAATTCTAATATTTTGCAATAAATCGTTTTTATTGGCAAGGTCCATGTTTCACATCCATACAATAGCGTGGTCCAAGCCAAAGTTTTCACTATAGGCCAATTTATCTTTGTGTCTTTCTTCAGACTTTTTCTTAAAACTTCTTTTCTACTACCCTAGGCCGCCTTTGCTTGTGCAATCCTACTGCATATTTCCGTCTCACATTTCCCGACCCAAATATTTGAAACTCCTTACCTGTTCCAATTTCGTACTTATTATTATTAATAATACTTATTATTAATAATACTTATTATTAATAATACTTATTATTAATAATACTTATTATTAATAATACTTATTGTTAGTAATAATACTTATTATTAATAATACTTATTATTAATAATACTTATTATTAATAATACTTATTGTTAGTAATAATACTTATTATTAATAATACTTATTATTAATAATACTTATTATTAATAATACTTATTGTTAGTAATAATACTTATTATTAATAATACTTATTGTTAGTAATAATACTTATTAT
>CAJHZI010000428.1:455000-507500 GCA_905160935.1 Enchytraeus crypticus
TAAGAATATGTACCTTGGACCTGGCGCTAGGCAGTATACTGAAGAGATAGAGATAGAGAGAGGTAAATAGAGAGAAAGAGAGAGAGAGAGAGAGAGAGAGAGAAAGAGAGAGCGAGAGAGAGAGAGAGATTACAGTGTTTTACAGCGTATTATAGAGTAATATTTAGATTGTTGTATATTTATATAGGCTGACGAAGATAACATTTCGTAGTGAAAATGATCTTAAGTATTAAGAGATTTCTTTACTTACAAATTTGATTAAATTATTTTCGTTAGTGATTCGGATTTTCTGAGAAAATGGCTAAAGCTGCTCAATATTTCTTTAAAATTTGTTAATTGAATTAATGTTCAATGATTTGTGAAATTCCTATAGCTTATTAAGTTAAATATTGGTCATCCCTTAAAGAGATTTATTATGCTATAGACAGGTGTTGCAACACAAATCGAAAAAAACACTAATGTTAAAAGAGATTATCTACCAATTAAATTATTAAAATTATAAATGATATAATTACATGTATTTACAATAATTATCTATCAATATAAAGTTTTAGAAAATTTCAACAGTTTTCTATTCGCAAGTGTAACGCTTACGGATCAGTTAGACTGAGATTGGAATTCATGTCCTCCTGTCTGTAAAACAAGAACTCTAGCAACAAGGGCATCTGATCGATGTTTTACAGATGTAATAGATGCAATAATGTAATCGGTGTTATGCAGTATACGATCTTCATCGCTACAAAGTTTTATGTATATTTTTACAAAACAAATGTAAACAATTATTTGAAAACTCTATACTCCTCGAGGAAAAGGGCAACAGAATATGGCTGGATTCGCTGCTACACTTGCAACAGCTCTAAAGGAAATGTGCTGTTGATGCAACTCTAAAGTTATCTGAAGAGAGAGTCATGCCGTGCTCAAGAGAAACTACCGAGGTGTCCAAAACGTGCGGTCCTCTGAAAGACATAATCCAGGTAAGAGATATCATCATTATCAGCATCATCAGCAGCATCATCAGCGTCATCGTCATCGACGTCGTCGTCATCATGATCATGATCATGATCATCATGATCATCATCATGATCATGATCATCATGATCATCATCATGATCATCATCATGATCATCATGATCATCATGATGATGATCATGATCATCATCATGATCATCATCATGATCATCATGATCATCATGATCATCATCATGATCATCATCATGATCATCATGATCATCATCATGATCATCATGATCATCATCATGATGATCATGATCATCATCATCATGATCATCATGATCATCATCAGCATTGTCATCGTCGTCGTTATCGTCATCATTATCGTCATCATCATAATCATCGTCATCATCATCAGCATTATTTTGTAGCAATTTCTGGCATCTATCTAGGCGCTAATCAACCGAATGCCCTTTCTGACGTTGGTTCGGATCCCAGAGCTTTGTCGCCTTTTACGACACGTACAGTCCGCAACACGTATGCAGTATATCCATGCGCTTAAATTCTTAACGTATTACTTATTAAGTATAATGCAGCGAGAATGAATTTAGTGAATATTTCATTGATTGATTTGTCAATGCGATCAGGTAACTCATTACAGTGAAGCTTTAGTAAAATATTATCAGAGTATTGAAATTTGTGTACTGTCTGTAATCTGCCATTACAATTCTAATAAGATAAAATATTAGCAATAGTAATAATATAATAATAACAACTAGAGTGCTCCAGTCAACAATGACAACATCGAGAACTATCGATGCAAAATCAAGCCGGCGAGCAAATGAAGGTCCAAAAAGCGGTGCAAATTCCAAAATCCAGAAAATCAGTCCAAAATAGTATTATATTACTAAAGTAGTATTGTATTCATATAGATCATTTGTATCGTATTATATTGTATTTCCATTAATATTGTAGTCGCATAGACTGTTAACAACAGATTCTTATACATGTATATCACTTGTAAGATTTCAAACGTGTCAACATTGGTCACGCTTCCTCACCGTGATGCTATAATTCTGCTTACTGTAGACTATGAAATCCTTATTTATAATACAAACACCGCCAGCTTTTATTGTCTAAAAATTGACTTGTGAATTTATTTAGTAGCTATTTAGAATTTTTTGTAAAGTTGACTTTAGTTACATTGAAATTATGCAACGTTTAAAGCCATAGTTCTACATGTATATTAATGTTCACAGTAAAGGTTACTTTTGCTTTTGTCTCTCTCTCTCTCTTGTACCGCCCACTGGCAGGTCCATGGTATATAACGCATCCACTCTTCTCTGTCCTTCGTTTTCCTTTTCATATCCACATCTGAGTGGATTTTTAATCATCTACCATTCATCTAATAACACCATTGTGTCGCTAAGAAAGAGTTCAACACTTACGACCAATATGTTCTTTTTCGAGGCACAATATACCAGCGCTTTGGGCTTTTTATATTCCTCTATTCGTTGCCTTTAGCTTTGCTTGATTGCAAAGTTTGACTATAAAAAATCTCTATCAACTTGAACATTCATCATTCTGTATATTCACGTATTAGTAAGTACGTGCAGGTAAGTGTAATTAGTGCTAATGTTTAGGTAATTGTCTGTACACATTTCAGTGTTCATTTACTATATGTAGGTTTCCAGTAGGCCAGTGGGCCTATATGGTAGCAGCAGTCAATATTAGGCCTAAATGATAGCAGTAGTGACTTGTAGGCCTATTTGATGCTAGCAATGAGTAGTAGGCCTATATGATAGCAGTAGTGACTTGTAGGCCTAATTGATGCTAGCAGTGAGTAGTAGGCCTATTGAGTAGTAGGCCTATATGATACAAGCAGTAATTAGTAGGTAGGCCTACATAATAGCAGCAGTGACTAGTAGGCCTAGTGGCTAGTAGGCCAGTGGCTAGTAGGCCTAGTGACTAGTAGGCCTGTATGATAGCAGCAATGAATGATACTGATAGAGACACTTGTCTTGTCTAGGCGCGTGGGTAGCCTGTAAATCACTGTTATCTCCATGCACTGGTGCCGATCTCTTCTTTAGTAAATATTAATAAATATTAAACCAGATTTAATGCAATAGCAAGTAAGTAATGATTCTACGCAGAAAACATTAGAATGACTCGACGCGTTATCTATTTCAATCGAATTCTTGTGTGTTAATTGATTATCGTGTTGATGATGTAATAGAAGACGTTTACCACTCAATGCTTAGAACATCGTAATCTAATCGGAGTCAAATTGTATTATACTTCTTCTTCTTTAGTGCACTGCCAAGTGGCAGGTTCAAGGTGCATATTCATACTCAAAGTCTGCTTTCTCACTCCATAAGAGCACTCCTTAGATCAACCAGTTAATCCCTTCACAAAGTCTATGCCTCATCCATACCTTATGCAGCTTATGGTTTGGGAAAATTATGGCTTCTGAGGTGGTTTCCCGTTGCCTTCCTCAGTTAGGTGGATTAATTACCATTTAATCCAGGGGGAAAATATTTAATGGTGAGGTGGGTCCCCTCTTGCCATCCTCAGCTCCTGCTTTAGTCGCCTCTTACGTACGCTAAGCAGATTGCTTGCGGTTGCCCTATTCTGCAGTGGTCCAACCACACCCGAGCACAACACGGGGAATACTATATTTATTATATAGTATTATACTATAGTTTATAATAAATAATGGAGGTTTAGGCTCAATGCCAAAGCCAAATTTAACATCCATTTCCTGCTCAATATCATGTCAGTGACGGGGAGAACACTGAATTTGAACCCTGCATCTACTGATCCGCAGTGGAACAACACCCCAACAAGCCACTGGCTCAGCTCTATGTACTCAAAGATACGATGCTCTAAATCAGAGCAGTAAGTGAAAGTTGCTTTTTTGGAAATGCTTGGATAAAATGAGATTGACTTCGCGTTATATATCAATTGTTATTACGCAATTCTTTAGCATAAAAATCGCATTATATTATTATGTGGAAAGCCATGATATCTCGCGGCCTGAATGAACTAAAACCCGTGTGTTCTAATGACCTCTATCATATTGTTGTATAAAATATGTTTTACGTGGTTTATGTCCCTGTTATGGGTAAACAGGATTGCTTTATCAGATACTGACGCCCCAGCCCAGTAAATGTTAGTCGAAGCTGAGGAAGGCACAGAGAACTCACTCGTCATAAGTAGAATCCCCCAAGAAAAATGGTATATCGTGTTTGATGATTTAAAGATCCACTCGTATGTGGACATGAAGAGAAAGAGAGTAGATAGAGATAAGTAGAGACGTTATATACCATGGACCTGCCAGTAGGCAGTGCACTAAGAGTGAGAGAGAGAGATATCCTTGTAAAGTTGTAAAGCTCTCTCTCTCTCTCTTTCTGTAATCATTATTATCTACTAATAGTATATCAAAGACGGTCAAGTGCCATTAATCTCTTAGACATATAGAGAGGTGGAGGGGCGTAAAAATAAGATAGAGGGGTGAGACAAAAATAGGATAGATTGAGAGAGTGAAAGAGGAAGAAAATTGATAGCACAATATAATTTATTTTTATTTCGTTAAATGGACTACTACCTTTTATTAACATAATTTAGATAGTTTATCTGATTAGAGGTTACATTATTCTACATAAGACATGGTATCGATGCTTAAGTCCCTCAAGTGTTCGTTGAAGGTCCACTTAAATAAGTTCTATCTATAGCGGATGTAGCGGTAGACCACTACAGTATCCCAATGTATATGAACATCAACTCCTACAATCTCCCGCCTGTCTACGCCCAAATAGATCATCAAGAACTGCACCAAGTCTCTGTTTTGAGTAGTGCTTATCTTAAATCTAGAAAAGAAAAGTTTCTTGAATGTTTGACCGAGTTTATTGCATTGTATCTGAAGTGGTCGTTTCTTTCTATCTCTCTCACTCTTTCTCACTGTATCTCTCTCTCTCTCTCTCTTCTCTTTCTCTTTCTAAAGCACTGCCGTATAGCAGATCTCACGTACATATTTCTATCTATAGTCTACTATCACAGTCTATAAAGAGCATCCTATTGATCAACAATATGGTCCTTTGGTTTATGTCCTATTCACAATGTAATATAGCGTACACATCTCGTTAATCATATAGTTTTGAGCTGATTTCTCTTTGCCTTATTCAGTTCCTGATTGGTCGCCTTTACGGCGCGTGCAGTTAACGGTTTATTCTTCGGTGGCTCGGACACAACACGGGAATAAGTACTTCGTCTACTGTATTAAATAGTCATTGACATGACAAATACAGTATAGTTAACTTTGACGTTTGTTATGTTTTAAGAGAACGTACGGTTATTTAAATGAGTTACTTCAAGTTCATACGCTAATTAATCATTTTAAATATATGAATTAATCAGGGTTACTTAATTATCACTATGCAATCATTGAAGATGGGTGAAAAGTTGAAACATTTGACGGTCATAGTCTCTAATAATAAACATTGATTTGATGATGCTTTGATACTTAAAATTGAGTTTAAATTTGGGAAATTAATCTCTTTAACGAGACGGTCGAGTCCAGGATTGTTTAGCATTTTGTCATTGATTTAATTATTCAGCTCAACCAACAACCGTGAATTAATTTATCTATCGTGAGAAGCTAGAGTGTTTAACATCAAAGTCAGAAACTTATCACTTTTCTTTAAGTCTACTCAACACACTCAAACTAGCGTCTATTTTACTTACTCAACCCAAATAAAACCCTCCACGCCACAAAGCAGCAGTTTCATCTCTTTAATATTAAACTGTAATTAAAGCAGTTGAAAAATGAACGTTAGCGATCTTATAATTGTGTTGTATTATCAAATAAGGGCATATGATATACATACATGAGATTTCTCTAAGAATACTGGTACAATGTTTCAATTGTTTGATTTGTCCGATTATGCTAATATTTGATTTGCACTTGAGACAGCTTTTGAATTGTTACATCATTTCCGTAAAACCGATTTACTGCGTTGGTAAACATTAGGCCAGTAAAAGTTCACGAGTGTTCAATTGACGTGATGTAACCCCGTAATAGAAAGCTGAGGTAAATACTTGACAAACTCAAACATTTTCTACAAAAAATTACGAAATAACAACAAATTTTACTTTGTGCTTGTGATCGAGTTCGATACCTGCCCGTCTAATATGCAGGAATCTTCAAGTATCCTAGTGTATTGTAATATGAATAATGGTCTGCTTCATATTTGAAGTTTTCACGCAGTAGTAAGTAAATAAATAAATATAGTATATATATATATATATATATATATATATATATATATATATATATATATATATATATATAGCTGTTTAAATAATTCTATAGTGGTACATAATAAAATACTAATAACAAAATCAATGAATCAAAAAAGTAAACACTATTTATAGTTAAATGATCAACTATGTTGCTTTCTATCACTTTTAATGCCACATGTTTAAACCGTCAGGTAATTTAGACCATTTTCCCTCTAGTCTCGACCAGTCATAACATTCTGTGTGACTAGACAAATTCACTGGTGAGGTTTATTGGTTGTCATAAATGTCATTAGATATTTGTCTATGACAGTCAAACATGCCCGATAATCTAGATTCTCTAGACAGTCTAGCATGCTTAGAATGCTTCAATTTCTCACCTTAATATCTAATCTGCCTGAATTTGCAGCATTGGCAGATTTGCATGATCATTTAACTTTTAAAGGAAAATCTCAAATGATATAATTTATTGTTTGCTAGTAATCGCTGGTGTTATGTGCTTCTTCGTGTAATCAGTTTGTTGTATCAAAATATTTTTTAGTTCATATCGTTCATCGAAATACGGAATTTAAATTGTGCATATAAACAAAGTATGTATTATTATTTTAGATGCTATCAGATCTTTCGCATGATATATCATCCGAAATTAATACCGACTCTTCACGTGATTTACATGTCAAATCCTCAAAATCACGTGATCAACATGACTCATCCATCACATCATGTGCTCTGCATGACTCATCCACTACATCACGTGATCAACATGGCGGCAGCTGCAGATCAAGAACACTAGGGTCACGTGATGAGGTAGCCGCTAAGTTACGTGATGATGAAGATGCTAAATCACGTGATGATGTAGACGCTAAGTCGCGTGATGACGTATATGTTAAGTCACGTAATGATGTAGATGATAAGTCACGTGATGATATAGACGCGGGGGAGGAGGGTGACTCAGAAGCCTCTGACGAGGAACCCTCCACGAGGGCTTCCCTTCAGAACCGACCTGATTCAGGACAGGATCACAAGCAGAGGGCTTCCCTCAAGAATCGTCCCGAGTCAATGACACCAGGCCGTGATCGACAGCCATGCTCGAGAAGTGAATCACGCAGGAAACATTCCACTAACAACCATTCGCCTGCAAACTATTCGTGTAAAAACTCTTCGACCGTTAACTATTCTTTTGATAGAAATTCAGGTTTTGAAATTTCCCCGAAGCAGCGGCAGAGGCAGGAGCAGGAGCACAGGCAGGGGCACGGACAGAGGCAGGGACAAGGGCAAGGGCATAGGCAGAGGCATGGCCTTGAGATTGACTCGACTGGAAATGGCTCACGCTCTTCGGTGCAGGGAGAGAGAAGTAGATTGGACTGTAAGGGTCTGAATCGGACAAATTCGACGAATTGCGCTTCTCAAGCGACTGCTACTGACCACACATGCAGAGTTGATTCTTTGTCATCATCGGTTCCAGTGGAATCGATTGCCACCTCTATCTTCCAATCTGCTTCCAGGGATTCAAACGATCTTCCACTGTGCCTGGAGCAGGTTAAGGGATATCATTCTACCGGATGCTCCAGGGCGGACCCTACGGCTAGCAGTAAGGATCAGGATACTCATCCACCTAGTGACAGGACTGTGACAGGTAGGGTAAGAAGTGCCAGTGAGTCCTTCGTCATTGATTTAAATAAATATCTAATTAAGTCTAGAAATAGCGAGACCACCGCTTGTGGCCGTTCTTCGGAGGGTGGG
Source organism: Enchytraeus crypticus (assembly GCA_905160935.1). Lineage (NCBI taxonomy): Eukaryota > Metazoa > Annelida > Clitellata > Enchytraeida > Enchytraeidae > Enchytraeus > Enchytraeus crypticus. The sequence goes on from CAJHZI010000428.1 coordinate 462,993, forward strand.
ATGGAGCAAGGGTGTCATGATGCTCGAAGGAGGCAGTCTTCTCTGTGCACTGAGGAGGAATACAGAGTGAACCAGAGAGGAATACTCGAGCTACCGTCGAGTCTGCATCTGATGACTTTGAGTTCACATTATCATTTCAAGAATTCTCATCCGTGTCAAAAATCGCGGATCTCTAACTCTAACAACAACAACAACAACAATGTAACTAGTGCTAGCCATAACAACAGCAACGTTGTAACCACTACTAACAACAACATCTCTACGACAGGTCTCCGCATGTTATCGAGACCTGAATCAGTTCAACGAATGGGAACGAATCAATACGAAACCCACTGTCATGATATATCAACGCTGAACAATACTGCAGTGAAAACATCGGTTTTTGATAAAGCTTTATATTCAAAATTAAATCAAGCCGCGGATCTCTCTGTGACTTCCTCATCGCACCCGTTACGAGCGATCCAGGATCGTAGGCGCTCGATAAAGCCAGTGAAATATCCAGACCTGACGCACCCGGAAACTCTCTTCGAAAATCTTTCCAGCACAAACAGCAGTCGTGATGGAAAACAGACCAGAAGAGAGTTTTCCACCAGCTCCAGATCTGCATCCCTCGAATCCTCAGATGGAGCAACATCTAGTGATAATCTTAGGACACAACGTTACGATGTCCCAAACAAACATCAGAGCGAAAGTCGCAAAAATGTCGATCTAGCAGAGACGGGTGATGTGTTAGCTACGGGTAATTGTAACGCGGCGCGCTTTGACATCATCAACAATAAATCAGAATTAGAGCGCAGCTGTCATGCTAACGATGTGTCTGATAAATGTCGTGAAGACCGGCAAAGGTTTGAGAGGAAACAGATGCTACATGAGGCTCCGTGCTCGTCCACTGATTGTCAAGCTAATTGTGAAAATGAAAACTTTTGTAGAACTGCAGAACAAAGCTCTGACAGTACCGGTAGGGATAATAATAGAATTGAACTGTCGACACCTAAAGATCATCTAAAACAATCGACTGAGCGTAGGAGTCAGGGTAACGATCTGTTGAATGTTTCTAGCGGTTTTGACGTCGTCAAACAATGTGCTAGTCAATCTACCCAGAATGATGACGTCAGCAGAAATTGTGGTGGTGATAATGCGCCTCATCGCGGATCTACTGAATATCTAACTGCTGCCGATGACGCCTGCAGAAGATCGGCTACAGGTTCTGACCATAGATCCGTGGAGTCCATTGAGACCGGTGCGTCCCATCGTGCAGCCGTGGATCCGTTAGATGGAGAGACTATCTCGGAATACTGTAAGACGTCCATGGAAGAGAAGTTGAGCGACTACGAGGACATCTTGGATGTTCATCCACACCGAGTCTCTCCAGAGATTCCGCAAGGATTGGGAAGCGATGGATCCGAGAGGATACATGAGAGTCTTCCAGGTGATGCAAGGAATCAAGATGACCTGGGTAGTAACTCTACACGTGATGATCAAATACAGGGTGAAGTAATTGAACGGTGTAGTTCAGAACAACTGAATCATCTCACCAGGACTTTAAATCGTGAATCCAGCGACTCTCGTTTATCCTCCTCAAAACTCCTTCAGAATCCTGAACGTTCATTGGGATCCAGTTGTCAAAAGATGGTATATCAGGAGACTCTCACACCCAGAGACAATCCGAATGATTCTGTGGCACTGGAAGGATTGTGGCAGGATTCGTTTGCTGTGGAGACATCCGGTTCTCGCTCTAAGTTTCGTGATAGACCAAGAATGGGCGTGGAGTCATTGCATGCTAGAACTAATGGTGGCGTAGTTAATAAAATCCACATAGAGACTTCTAGTGAAGTAAGTGCAAGCAATGCAGAGTCTCTGTATTATGCCTCTACCGATTTAATGGATAAGAACTTCCTGTTCTTTGATATTTCTTCCATTGGAGGGGTTCATAATGAGCCTGTATTAGGTCAAGCAGAATCTGTGAAGAACAAGAGTTCTCAGACGAGCAACAGCCGTATTTGTTTCGCAGAGGACTCCAACTTACAGACTGAGATAATTGGGGATTTCGCCTCGTTCTTAAACAGTTCTCAGTTAGAAGATTCTAGATCTCGGGCGGGGAACGGGGTAGCGCAGATTTTGACCAAGCGTTGTCTGAGTTTTCCTGATAGCAGAGAGGTGACAGAACGACGACACCGCTCCGTGCTTCGACGAGCCTTCAGTGCCATTGTCTCTCATCTCTCGATGTCCAAACGAAGAGCTAAACGCTCCAGGGTCAAGTCTTCCACGGAACCACTCAGAGGCTGCAGGGATCAACTGAACAGAATGCATTCTGCTCCTCCGGGTTTCCCTCCCTATCCTCAGCCAGTGCCTGGAGAGAAAGACGCTCCGGTGGTATATCAGGATAGGCAAGAATCTCCACCTCATCTCATGGAAGATTACTCTATACCATTTTCTCCAGGCTTCAAAGAGCCTTGTATCCAACCAAACTGTGTCTTTGATTTTGTTCACAATGGAATTGCTGACAGTTCTAATGAGAGAAATATTCTTACTAACTGTGGTGATTATATCAGGTGTCAGGCCGGTATACAACAGCAGAAAGGTGATGTTGCTAATGGAATTTATCACATTACAAATTCAGATCCAATTGGTGAAAATTCGAGCCCAGTAACATCAATAGTTGGTTTCAGAAACCAAAAATCATCTCTACTTCCTAAAGATGAACTAATTAGCACAACCGAGAATCTACAGTTGCAATATAAAGCTGGTTCCGCAGCCATACTCTCTGAGAATTCTTGCGGAAATAAATCAACTAGTCATCGTTTGTTAGAAAGAAGAGAAGTGTTTGCTAAGGGCCAACGTGGAGTGGCTAGAACAGTTAAAGATATCATAAGAACAGAGAAACCAAAGTGCAGTTTAGATGATAAATCATCTCATCCAGCTGATGATGATAACCTTAGCGTCTGCTCCAGGTATGATAATGTCTATGAGGATGAGATCTCCCAGAGTACTGGAGAATCGGCTAGAAAAAGCCATTTCAGTAAAACTAACGGCACAAAAAATGGAAAAGTCTTGAATCCAGAAAAGATAGTTATGCAAGTCGAAGCTGAAAATACAATCCAGCAGGATTGTGTTAACTCTCTGCTGCAGAAAAAGAAAAACGTTCCACAGGACTCAATCTTAGAGAGCGCTCAAATCAAACGTTCTGCTGAAAATTCACAGATTCTCCTTGAAAGTACAAAAACAGCTGTTAATCAGGGCACGGCCCAACAACACGCTGCGCAGAGAGCTGTTAGTCAGGGCACGGCCCAACAACATGCTGTTAAGAGAACTGTTAGTCAGGGCACAGCCCAACAACATGCTATTCAGAGAGCTGTTAGTCAGGGCACGGCCCAACAACACGGTGTGCAGAGAGCTGTTAGTCAGGGCACGGCCCAACAACACTGTGTGCAGAGAGCTGTTAGTCAGGGCACGGCCCAACAACACGCTGTACAGAGACCTGTAAGTCAGGGCACGGCCCAGCAACACGCTGTGCAGAGAGCTGTTAGCCAGGGCACGGCTGGTGTTGAGACTAAAGCTGGATCAGGCTGGGTGTTCTACCAACCCTTAGAGAAACAAAATCTTACGCGACTGCAAAGTGAGAGCTCACATTTACCGTCGTCTCGAAGGAAGCCTCAGCCAGCTGTCGACAGAATTCGCACCTCAGTTCCGGTTGTAGAAAGACAAAACTGTCCACCAATGATAGGCCAAGTAATTTCTCAAGATGAGCAAATTGCTAAAGAAATTGTACTAATGAGTCCGAATCCAAATCCAAACTCATCTGAAATCTTCCTCTCATCTCATAATCTCATCTTCCGGTATCCGGACTCCAGTCGACCAAGATCATCTTCGGGAGAAGAAAGCGAAGATGAATTTTTCGGCAGTAGCTTCGAGGCGAATGTTTCGTGGCAGGGGTCGCCTGATAATGAGTTTGGTAGAAACAGACCTACGTCGACTGTACGTGAGATTATTCTGGAAAATCTTGACTTGGAGAGGTCGTCACAGTTGATCGAGTGTAAGGAATTAGATCCAACGTGGCATTTGGATTTCCCGAAATTAAGTCTTCCAAAGCAACGGAATCATTCAAGACCAGGTTAGAACCTAGTTTAAGTATTCGCAAAAGTAGTGTAGGCCTTGTCAAAAGTTTTAATTAAAATTTTGTACAGTACTGTATGGCCAGTTTTACTAATACAAGTCGGAAGCATTTCTTTAACGGTACAGAAAATAATGTCAAATTATATTTAATATTACTATATAACGTTTATAACCCTGTCTGATAATCTAACAATTCTTTGATAAATTGAAGTTTGACTATGATACTGTCCATATCGTATTTGGCTTGATTAGCGCTTAGACTGTTCTAGAAAATATCTTTTTGGGAACTTTTTAACGGGTAACTGTAACAACATTATCACTGCACTACGTTACTATTCTCTCAGCTGGGTTAAAGCTATAGCTAAAAGCTAAGGTTAATGTCAGTGTCCTCACTCGAAAGTGATGTCAGTGACGGGAGAGCCAGGATTTGAACCCCGCACATACTGATCCGCGGCCTAGTATCTTACCGACGTCGCCACTGGCTCCAGCCAGTTAACATATTGACAAATCTTACACAAATTATCGGGTAACAATCACCAGGATGAGAGTTTTGATACTAAAATTGACAGCATACTGTTATGACTTTTGTTATTTCAGAATCTAATACTCACAACCGATCGCAAATGTCTAACGACATATGTCAGTTCCTGCAGAGGTTCATATGATATCATTGTTTAACATTCCAATCTATTCAGTATTGATTTTCCTTGCACTTACAATCTAATGCACTAATTTTTATACATAATTTACTATCTCACTCATTGCTCTCACTCGTTACATACGTCCCTGACATCATCCTTGTTGAAGAAACGGACGTTAAACCTTTATTATTATTATTATTATTATTGTTATTATTATTATTATTATTTCTTTATTGCTCTGGGCTGTATAAGGCCCTGGGCTAACATATAAGATAAAGAAGACTTTATTTAATTAAAAGAAAGATGAAAAAATATTTAAAATAGTTCCTCACGCTCTGGGAGGCCGCATTCGCCAATGTGCCACGAATGCATACGGCATTAAAATGCTGGAGTGTGATAGATAGGCGCTGCCATAGAAAGGCTTTTTCACGCTGGTCGCTTGTAATGGCACTGGTTCTCCTGCCTAATTCGTTTAAGAAGTCAGACGCGGCAGAGTTGATGGGGCCCAATGTCTCAAAAGCAATTGGCAGGAAGATGTAGCTGCTAGAGACTGCGTCATATTTAAGTGTCTTCCTATTGGAAGCGGCTTCAGCAGCTGAGCCAGCAGCAGCGCATGAAAGGCTGAGATTGCTTGCTGAGAATGTGGCTGTCACAGTGACATCCCAGCTGATACACTTGCCTTCTGCCCAAGGAATTTGAGATCCACCGTCCGGTCGTTTCCCATCCTAGCGGCTCAATCCCTGGGGCTCTTTTATGGCCGGAATATTTGCGCGAGCTAGAGCACGCCATACTAGATCATTCAGATTTATTATTATTATTATTACTATTATTATTATTATTAGTCACTGACAACACTGTAGATCAATCCAATTAGCAAGTGATTTTATAATTAAGTATTTTCTCAGTACTATATCTGAAAGCGTGCCTTGCTCAAGAGAGACTATCAGATCCGGGGTGGTTTCTGTTGCGCTCTTGCACTATGCGCCTATGGTGCACGCAGGATGGCAGAGTTGTTTACACGTCCTGTCAGTCAGGCAGAGAGACATTAGTTCAAATACCAGGCAAACCATCACTGTGTCACTGAGGTTGCTAGAGAGAGAGAGACAGAGAGAGAGAGAGAGAGAGAGAGAGAGAGAGAGAGAGAGCGAGAGAGAAAACTGCTTTTATTAACACAGAGACAAAAGCTACTGGTGAGACGAAACTAATGTTTCCTGTAATTACTCTAAACAATAAATCAAGCATAAAACAATCAATAACAGAGAACAGGAAACATTAAATAATGATATAAAACATCAGCTTTATGTCATTAATAATTACAAGGGCTAGCTAATAACCCATCTCTTTCCGCCATAGGTACAAATTTTGATTCTCTTGCCTTGGATCTTGGACTTAAACTGTTTTTGATTTCACTTTCTCTTGCAGTCTTTGTTTACTAGCTCAGTCGTCATCGTGAAGTGTTTGGCGCCTGTCTGTACAGAGTCTGCAAGAGACATCCCTGACATTGTCTTATGGCGAGGAACCGGACGTTGAATTCTTACTGATTTATTGATTGATACACGAACAGTGTTTCTCTCTTCACGTGTTTAGGTTCGTGACAACAAACATTAACAATGATTCTCTCAATTTAGTGTCCGATAGAATCTGCGACTAAATCCTCTGACTACTTGATGGATTTCCAGAAATAATCAGAGTTTTGATTTTATTTATTAAAATATTTACTATTACTCGTTACGACTCATTTTGACGTTCAAATTAGCCTTTGATAATATAATCTGATGAAATTCAAACGCAATATAATAATGTATTTTATTACGTAATACATTAAGTAAAGAGGAATTATTAAAAAGGTGTTTTATAAACTGTTACTGCAGATTGTCTGAGAGTAAATGGACATCATTCGGTTCTCTGATACACGGCTTTATAGACTGCACGGAAGTGTCTATGCATAGTGATCGCCTGCAGACAGATGTGAGTTGCCAAAGTTCTAATTTCAACTTTCCTCAATTGAAGTAGATCATAAATGCTGGATAGGGGCGATATAAAATTTCTGTATACGAAAATAAACAAAATGTTGCAAATGTTATCCTTTAACGAAAAATACTAACTCAGACGCTTTCATCGGATAGAAAAATTGTATTCATGGCGCGCGTTAAAGATTAATTAATTAAATACGGATGTAGGCCTTGTAATGAGGCAGTTATAGTTATAGGTTATAAATTCTCATTATAGATGCAGTGGATGTTAACATTATATTACGTTTCTTAATATCTGTAGTTTATATATATATATATATATATATATATATATATATATATATATATATATATATCTATAATAATCAGTCCTCTGACTTTTTGTCTATCTGAAATTTTCGAAGTGTTGTAAATACTATACACCTATGTGCAGAATGATTAACCATGTTGTGTACGGTTGCTGAAGAATTGACCAATCGTGGACTGCACGTTTTGTAAAAGGGAACAAAGCACTAAGATCCAAACCAACGTTGGAAAGGGCATTTGGTTGGTAAGAGCCTTAGCTCCAGAAATAGCTGTAAAACTTTCAAAACAAATGGAAAAGAAGGCGTATTTGTATTCCGGCTCTAGTAAAAACGGGATACCAGGAAAAGATGACGATGATGTAAATATGATGTAGAGGAAGGAGGAAATGGGCCTTAAACAAGCATCTGTGCTTCCTAACCCAGTTCGCCGTTATGTTATGTTATGTTTGTGTATTCTATTATTACATTGTAAGTATAAGGAAACTTTATTTTCGTAGACTATAACGTACACTCGTGCACAAGCATGATAATACGAAAGAGAGAGAGAGAGAGAGAGAGAGAGAGAGAGAGAGAGAGAGAGAGAGAGAGAGAGAGAGAGAGAGAGAGAGAGAGAGAGAGATAAAGAGAAAGAGAGAGAGAGAGAGAGAAAGAGAAAGAGAGAGAGAGAAGGAGAGAGAGAGAGAGAGAGGGAGAGAGATAGAAAGAGAGAGGGAAGTAGCATAAAAATATACAGTATGACTAATATTGTTAAAGTGTTGAGTTTCAAGAGAAATAAGATGTATCGTTAAAGAAATCATTGAATCAATCAATTGATCGATTAGCTGACTGTACGACATACATGTACTTCCTCTTAAATCGTTTGCTCTACTAATTAAATAGCACTAATTGATTTTAAAATAGCACTGATTGATTTTAAATTAGTATTGATGGATTGTACAATAGTATTGATTTATTTTAATATAGTTTTGATTGATTTTAAACTAGCACATATTGATTTTAAAAGCACTGATTGATTTTAATTTAGTATTGATTGATTTTGAAATAGCACTGATTGATTTTAAATTAGTATTGATTAATTGTAAAATAGTATTGAATGATTTTAAAATAGTATTGATTGATTTTAAAACAGCACTGATGGATTTTAAAACAGCACTGATTGATTTTAAAATAGCATTGATTGATTTTAAAACAGCAATGATTGATTTTAAAACAGCAATGTTTGATTTTATAGGCTCAGCAGTTTACGAGGGGTCTGTACAATTATCTAACGAATGGAAACGACAGGGAATTCAATCACTTCCTACTGGAAAACTATCCACTGGTATTAACACATGTTTATAGTAAACTATCCACTGATATTAACACATGTTTATAGTAAACTATCCACTGGTATGAACACATGTTTATAGTAAACTATCCACTGGTATGAACACTGTTTATAGTAAACTATCCACTGGTATGAATACATGTTTATAGTAAACTATCCACTGGTATGAATATAGTAAACTATCCACTGGTATGAATACATGTTTATAGTAAACTATCCACTGGTATGAATACATGTTTATAGTACACTATCCACTGGTATGAATACATGTTTATAGTAAACTATCCACTGGTATGAACACTTGTTTATAGTAAACTATCCACTGGTATGAATACTGTTATAGTAAACTATCCACTGGTATGAATACATGTTTATAGTAAACTATCCACTGGTATGAATACATGTTTATAGTACACTATCCACTGGTATGAATACATGTTTATAGTAAACTATCCACTGGTATGAACACTTGTTTATAGTAAACTATCCACTGGTATGAATACATGTTTATAGTAAACTATCCACTGGTATGAACACTTGTTTATAGTAAACTATCCACTGGTATGAATACATGTTTATAGTAAACTATCCACTGGTATGAATACATGTTTATAGTACACTATCCACTGGTATGAATACATGTTTATAGTAAACTATCCACTGGTATGAACACTTGTTTATAGTAAACTATCCACTGGTATGAATACATGTTTATAGTAAACTATCCACTGGTATGAACACTTGTTTATAGTAAACTATCCACTGGTATGAATACATGTTTATAGTAAACTATCCACTGGTATGAATACATGTTTATAGTACACTATCCACTGGTATGAACACGTGTCTATAGTAAACTATCCACTGGTATGAATACATGTTTATAGTACACTATCCACTGGTATGAATACATGTTTATAGTACACTATCCACTGGTATGAATACATGTTTATAGTACACTATCCACTGGTATGAACACGTGTCTATAGTAAACTACTCACTGGTATAAAAATTTGTTTATAGTTAACTATATATAACTACTGTCTGGTTCTCTAGACTAATCCTATTGGCAGAGTCCTGTTAAATAATTGACATTTAAATTACATTTTGATCTAATCAGCTTCAGAGTTGGTTTCTCTTTAATTGATATCGCCACAGTAACAGCCTATACTGATGACTTCATTCAGTTAATGCGGTAATTAAGCTGTAAACAAGTTCCTAATCGGTTAATTACTTGTAGTTAATTAGATATTCACACAAACCAGTTAACTAAGTCCCTACAACTATTGTATTATTCGGTGCCAAATGTCCAGTAACTTCCGCGTTAACACAACCCTCACTACAATTCTTCTCCTATTCTCGGAAAATTAGTATTGATTACGATTTAATGCTGATGTCGTATCATGTTATGCGTACAATGTGTTGAACGTCCTGATTTTCACTAAGTTGATAATTGCTTGACAGGATTTAGTTGCATATGTTCAGGGCACATGTTGTGCTCTCGGGCCTTTTTGTCACATTTCATATTCTTCACATGTCTTTCTTAGGCACGATTAAATTCCACTTGAAGTGTAACATACATGATTCTGATTCTTCGATCGCCGAACGATGTCGATGGAGTTGACTAATGTTGATAAGGAAGCAACTGCATAAAACCAGAATCTTAAAGTTTTACAGAATAAATCTTAGCAGAAAAGTGAAAGCAGTAGAAAGTGTAACCTTGGACTGATTACCCGGATTTTGACCCGCACCGTTTATGGACCCCTCACTCTGCTCATCGGCTTTGATTTGGTCTCACAGTGCTCAATGTTGTCATGGACAACAGTAACACTCCAATCGTTTTGTTGTTGTTGTTGTAAAATATATATTTATATAATATGTTCCACAGATGTCACTAGATGATAGCAGCGTACGCGAGGGCATTGTCTCAGCGTTGAAAAAGACCGTGAAAGTCCATCAGCATATCAGGTCCACATCAGTCATCTAGACCGGCTCAGGCTTATTTATTTAGATCAGCGAACTGATACTTGCTTTGATCGCGTTTTTCTCTTTAAAACATATCTAGGAGAAAATAGCAGAGTCTAAAATATTTGCTAATCGGATGTACTTTATCTTATCAAATGTCTAAGATATGGTAATTTCGTGTTTAAGCACGGAAAAGAAAACAGCCTATCTTCAGTGGGTCATAGCTCACCGGCTGAAGAAGGGATTGAATATTCATCTCAGATAGCATATTTTAAAAATATTTATTTTAATAATATATATATACATACATATATATATATATATATATATGTATATATATATATATATATATATATATATATATATATATATATATATGTATGTATGTATTATATATATATAGATATATATATATATATATACTATATATATATATATATATATATATATATATATATATATATATATATATATAGGCGTAATGCCTGATAAATTATAAAACTTTCTGCTCGGGTCCTTAAGGCCTTGGGAACCCTATAAGCAAATAAGGCTCTAAGCCCTCTTTGCCTATATTTGCCCGGCGCAAAGAATTACTTTGCTTTTCTATTATCTGTTATTTGGCTGTTAATCAAGACTAAGAACATAATGTAACTGAAACATTCTCTGCAACAGGTTGTCTAACTGGATTTAAATAGCTGAATATTTAAAAGATTGCACTAAGCCTGGACTAGCAGTTTAGTCCGACAATGAGGTACAGCTTTTGAGCGTAGAAACGAACCTTAAATCCGATTTTTATTGTTGTTATTGTTGGTGTGCTATAACTATTTCGATATGCTTCAGGTGTGCTAGGCCTATAACTATTTCGTCCTAAGCCTGTACAATATTGTGTAGTTTATGTTTAGTGTATTCTTCTTCTATTTCATCCCTATATTTTATCTCTCGTTAAAAAAAGGTATTAACTTCGCGATAACATCTGCTACTGCTACTGTATTTCTCAGTCTTTCACTTTTAGGTTTTGATACCGTTCTATAAGTATGATATTATTTTAAACATATTTGCATTTGTCAAATAAAATGTTTATGAATTGCGCACATCTATAGTTCTATCTGTCTCCATTTCACTGACTCTTGCAAAATTACAGATACCATTATCGATAACATTAGAGCGTTAGATAACGTTAGATATAACATTAGAGCGGTAGACAACATTATATATAACATTAGAGCGTTAGATAACGTTATATATAACATTAGATGCGTTAGATAACGTTAGATATAACATTAGAGCGGTAGACAACATTATATATAACATTAGAGCGTTAGATAACGTTATATATAACATTAGTGCGTTAGATAACGTTAGATATAACATTAGAGCGTTAGATAACGTTATATATAACGTTAGAGCGTTAGATAACGTTATATATAACATTAGAGCGTTAGATAACGTTATATATAACATTAGTGCGCTAGATAACATTAGATATAACATTACAAATAACATTAGAGCGTTAGATAACATTAGAGATAGCATTACAGATAATGTTAGAGGATTAGATAGTATTGGAGAGAATGTTAGACCTTTATCAAACAGCTTGACATTTAAAGTGACTCTACATCGAATCTACTTCTTTGAGATCTACATGTATTAAAGAATAGAATTGCGGACTATAACAGAATCGGCATCTTTATAACTGACCGGCTTAAAGCTTTAACATATGTTTTAAGAGTGAAAGACGATGCTTAATGAACACTTACCATAGAGTGCCCTACTAGGCAACATAGCGTTGTTTGAGACATACAGTCTACCACTCTAAGTTACTTACCTGCAGAATAGAGAAAAGCTCAACACATGCATAATATCTACTATATAGTTACTTGCGATATTACTAAATAATAGTGTAAATATAGTTTATTATAGCGATAAATCAACTGTAGTGCACAAAACCTTCTGCCTGATAATTGCCATTTATTGGTAGCATTAAGCAATTATATTTACATTACAATGTATTGTTCATCAGACACATATTCGTGTTGATATATGAAGATTGTGGAATTCAATATTTTAAGTAAGTTCATTTAGAAGAATGCTAGTAGTATTTTTTACGTTAACCCCATAAATACAAATATCATTCTCATCTCCTGGATTTCTTCTAATTTAATCGTCATAGAAATTCAGTGAAATTCTGGAATCATTTGTTGTTAAATAAGTGCTTCTGTCGTCCATGATGAGTGCAGGAAGAACAATCAGGAAGCGGATGTGATGGAGATTTATCGTAACACTCGCTGAAGAATTCGAATAATACTGAGGAATATTATCGCATTGTGGTTGATAATATTAGACTCAGAAGCCATGTTTTCCCAAGCTATAGGCTACATAAGGTATGGATAAGGCATAGACTTTGTGAAGGGATTAACTTGTTGATCTAAGGAGTGCTCTTATGGAGCGAGAAAGCAGACTTTGAGTATTAATATGTACCTTGAACCTGCCACTTGGCAGTGCACTGAAGAGAGAGTATTAGACAGCAAGATAGCAGCGAAATAAGGATTTAACGCCGGTGTCTGCATGTGACGAAACTTTAATGGAAGCCTGTGGTTAGATAAAGCAGTTAAATACTATCTTCTTTCAGAACAGAATAAATGAGAGAGAAACAATATGAAGATAATGTTATAAATAAAACATATCAAAGCTGGCAAAACTAAGGTTAACGTCAGTTTCCTCACTCGAAAGTCATGTCAGTGACGGGCGAGCCCAGACTATTTAAATGAAATATTGCATAAAATTATTTGCATAGAACTACTCTAATTCATAAACTTAGAGTATATATAATTTACACGTATATATTTAAAACAAATTATTTATTTCTTTGAAACAAATGAAATATATCTATTAAAGTTAAAACATTAAAATATTTATTATACAAATTTAAATTGTTAATTTAATTTATTTTCTTATTTCTTAAAACATTTTTTAGAGAACAGAAACGCGCTCTAGTAAGACAAACCAATTGACAAACCTACAAGCATTTATAGTTAAAAACTGCTATCTGGATAGCAATGGCGTTTCTTCAGTAACACTTTGTTAATTTGTCACTTTGAAATCTTGCGATCTGAAACTCTGTGAAATCCCAGAAACCCCGTGAAACCCTATGAAACCCGGTGAAATCCGGTGAAACCCCGTGAAATCCCGTGAAATCCTGTGAAACCCCAGAAACCCAGAAACCCCAGAAACCCCGTGGAACCCCGTGAAACCCCAGAATTTTCCGAGTTCTCTCTCATAACATCTCTCTACCATGGCTGAACTATGGCCTGGTATTCTCTGGGCGGTACTTTGGTTCTTGGGACTGTGGTTCGTGGGATGGCCCATTGGGTTTTTCCTGGCCTGGGTCTACGTGTTGTTGTTACCGTTCTCAGTGTGCGTGGAGCCTCTGAAGGAGATCTGCTCCCAGCTCCTCAAACTCGTACAGCTTCCTCTCTTCTTCACTGAAAAAATGGTCAAAATGGAAGCGTGCGCAGCGGCTGCCGGATCCTAATTGAATGTCTTAATAGCATAGGGGTAACGTCACGAAGTTTTAAGTGACAGATCCTGAAGTGAACTTTGGACTGATTTTAAAAAAAGTAAAAAAAAGTAAAAAATAATTTTTTTTCTTAATAGCATAGGGGCAATGTCACGAAGTTCTAATTCGAAGTTCAGGATCTAGTGACAGATCCTGAACTTTGGACTGATTTTCTGGATTTTGGAATTTGCACCATTTTTGGACCTTCTTTTTGCTCGCCGGTTTGATTTTGTCTCAATAGTGCTCGATGTTGTCATTGATGAGTGTAGTACTCTAATTGTTGTTAAGTATAACGTTAGCATGCCTGTCCTAATAGTATGTAAGCGAAGCAGCAAGCACTGGATTTGAACCCTGAACCTACTGATCCGCTGAGGTATATTATCGTCATGCTAGCAACTCAGCCAATTTGTCAGTATTAAAGCTGTACTACATGTAAGAGATAGATGATGGTCAGATGGATGATAGATGATAGCATGCAATTTTCTAGAGATCATAATGTAGCTCAGGTAAACACATGTAGATGGAGATATCAGCGACTGGCATTTTCTTTTAGATGCGTTAAGGACACTAAACTAGTTCAGAACGCAAGACCACAACCAATACATCGAGCTGGACCTTTGTTGTTTTGAAAAAAAACGTCCGTGAAATAATTCAGTGTCTAACAGCTCCATGATATCCTTTGAATTAAGTTCCACTGTAAAACCTACCTGGATATGTCTTTTCCAACTAACGACCAATTCTTGTAAATAAGTTTAAATAACCATAAATTTTCATTTGTTCGATTCGATTCCTTCATCGGATATTCAGCTAGTACCCTTCCTTGGACTGATAACGCGGATTTTTTCTCGCACCGTTTATAGACCCCTCACTCTGCTTATCGGTTTTGATTTGGTTACACAGTTCTCGATGTTGTAATGGACAACAGTAGCTCTCTAATCGTAATGACTTTGTTATTGGATTTTCATCGTTTAATGGATCTTTTATTACAGCAAGTCCGTTACTTCTGTAAGTTCTGTTCCTCTGTGCTGGATATTGTCATGAGTGATAGTAGCAATTCATTTGTTGTTGTTTCGTTAACTAATTTTAGAAGACAATGTTATGGTAATAGACATTTGATAATTGAACACTATGGTGTACATAATCGAATGCCAGTAAGTATATAACGCATGAGAATGTTTGGTATAGTAGGTAGGAGATAACTTTTACTAAGAAGAGAGGCAGTTAAAGGAAGGCATAAAATATGATTTTAATTAAACGTTTTATAATTTAAAAAAGCTAGTACAGCTAACGTTAACGTCAGTTTTCTCACTCGAAAGCGATATCAGTAACGGGCGAGCACAGGATTTGAACCCCTCACATACTGATCCGCGGTCGAATATCTTATCGACATCGCCACTGGCTGCAGCCATTAATAATAAAAGAAACACTAATCTTGTATTAAAAATAGTTACAATTGGAGAGTTTACAGTCCAATTTCTTGTAGCAGGAATCAGATGTCAATCCAAGATATCGGTTATCCATTAATGTCTATTGATATACATACACGCGTATAAATTAATCATGCAGCGACGGCGGGAGCTGGTTTAACTTCGATCTGCTGATTAGAAGTGGAAGGTTTTAACAGTTAGGCCTATACCGTCCCTGGCCACTAAGTGTCGTCGTAAAAATTACAGCAGAGAGAAAAGTTAAGCGCTGGATGCTTTATTCTGATTGACTTAAGAAAGCCCATTGCATATATAGTGACTGGAAACCGGTCTTCGATGCTACTTTACAAGTTATCGTTCTCTGACTAGTTGAATTCGCTGTAATATAACGTGATAGCGATGAGAATAGGTAGAAGCACGCTTGAATCGACCGTCAACCGCATTTATTATTACGAGTCGACAACTTAAAGTGTTACTTATAATGTAAATCTAACCAGTCAAACCTATTGCGGTCCTTGGCAATGATGTGATACGTTATGTTGCATAATTTTCAACTATACTATATCGTGATATATGGTATAGCTTTAACAAGTATATAAGTTCACCTACTATCATTTTTTATCTTATCTTACTCTTTTTATGTTATTTTTCTCTAAGTTCACCACAGTTCACATTTATAGTTTGTGTTTATTCATTGTTTGTTATTGTTTGTTTGTTTATTGTTTGTTTATTGTTTGTTTCTTGTTTGTTTATTGTTTATTGTTTGTTTATTGTTTGTTTATTGTCTGTTTATTGTTTGTTTATTGTTTGTTTATTATTTGTTTATTGTTTGTTTATTCATTTGCTTCTTTGTGTGTCTTGTATGTGAACTCTACAGGCTGCAATGACCGATTTTTTGCTTATCTTATTAAATTGAATTCAATTCAATGGGATATATGCTATGTCAAATTCTACTAAATTAACCTACATGTATATTAAAATATGCTACTTAATGTATTACATTATATATATATATATATATATATAGATATATATATATATATAGATATATATATATATATATATATATATATATTATATATATATATGTATGTATGTATGTATACATATAGTCGCCCTCTCTCGTCTCTCTCAGTCACTCTCATATATGACGTGTATGGCTGTGTCAGTCTGGGAGGGTTTCTCTTCCTCTATGAGAGGTGATGGTGGAGGCTCGACGCTCAGTCGGTCCTGCTCCACCAGCCAATCAACCACCCGCTCCTTCCTCCCTCTCAGCTCTCCCCCATCCTCGCAATCTTCGTCACCATCCTCCTGTCTATGATCGTAGTCCACTCTGACTATCTGTCGTCCAGAGAGATTAAACAGAGCCGGTTGGGACGCGGACTTATAGAGTCTCGATCCTCCAATCCCTATTGGATTAGTTCTGGATTCGATCCTCGGTGCAGTAACGTTTGATGACGCAACTTTGGCTGGAGTCTGTTTTGATTTGCCTGTGGGTTTATCCTGAGGTCTAGACTTTAGTTTATTGGTTGTGGTTCTCTGAGACCTGACGACTGTAGATACTCGAGCTATGGCGGCAGCTCGTTTGGTTCTCTCAAGAGAGGCGTCTCTGTTCATCGGTGCAGGCTTCACCACGGGTGGTCGAGCGGCTATCTTATCATCCACAACATCGCTGGGCCTCTCATGAGAGTTATAAATACCTCTCACGAGCTCTGAACGATTCAGCACGTAGGGAATTCTAGATTTAGTTGGACTGACTTGAGACTGATTTGTCCTTTGTTGGACTGACTTGTCCTTTGAGTGTTTCTGGGTGGCATTGGCATCTCTGAACGTCAACTTGTCGGTGGGTTCTGCGAGATTCATCAAGGGCTGAGATGGAAGTAGTGTCTGTGACCGGATGTGAGAGTTTTTGTTGGTTAGATTACTGTAAGAGTCTGTTAGATTATTCGAGGAGACTTGCAGACCTGGACTTCTCGGTCTGCTACCTAGATTACTGTAAGAGTCTACAGGTTGTTGAGATGAGCTTAGATCCAGGGAAGAACTATATCTAGCAGCGAGAGCACGCTCTTGATCATTCCTTACTATCGACTCCGACATACGTCTCCATGATCTCATATCTGGAAAGGTCAAACGTTTTCCATTCATTCCATTAGCGCCACCCTCGCTATCGCCTAAGCTTTCTCTTGAAGGTGTAGAAGGGCTGTCTGAGTCAGACACTTGGGGTTCGTTTAGTCTTAGAACTACATTTTCGAAATCCTTTCCGGATCGAGCGGTGTCTCCAGTAGAGTGGGATTTAGGATTTGATTTGTGGGAGCTGTCTTTACTTCCACTGAGAGACCTGGAATGGTTGGAAGTGTCAGGATCCATCTCTGTGGGATAGGGAATTCCGGTAGGGTAGGGAATCCCGGAGGTGTATTCCTTGCAAGAGGAATTCCCTGAGTTAGCTGACCTACAGCATGGCCATAGAATGTTGAGTTAGTTAATTATGATATTTATTTAGTTAACTAGTGGATTATAGTAATAAGTTAGATAACGAAGTATTCTGTAATTAGTTAATTATATTAGTACTTTATTAGTAATTTCCCCGTGTTTTGCTCGGGTGTGATTGGACTACTGCAGAGTAGGGCAACCGCAAATAATCTGCTGCGTGTATGTATGAGGCTACTAAAGTAGGAGCTGAGGATGGCAAGAGGGGACCCACCTCATCATGAAATATTTTCCCCCAGGATTAAATATTAATTAATCCATCTAACTGAGGAAGGCAACGGGAAACCAGCTCAGAAGACACACTTTTCCCAAGCTATAGGCTACATAAGGTTTGGATATAGCACAGACTTTGTGAAGTGATTAACTTGTTGATCTAAGGAGTGCTCTTATGGAGCGAGAAACAGACTTTGAGTATGAACATGTACCTTGAACCTGCCACTTGACAGTGCACTGAAGAAGAATTAGAAGAAGAAGAAGAAGAAGAAGAGAATAGTAATTTAGAATGTAATTAGTATGTACTATGTACCCTAGCCTATATATCTTAATAAATAAAATTTGAATTCATTTATTTTATATTTTGCTAATAATTAATTTGCGAAACATTAGGACACTTAAATTGTTACACTTTATATTTTTATAAGTTTTCATAAATAGAATGTAAAAATTAAGCCTAGTTATTCTTTTCATGTAAAAGTAGATTTAATATTGATGTTATAGAGCATTTAAGTCTTGACATCTCGAATGCGGTAAGATCAATGGCATATCAATTTCAATACTGGACTTGTGTGACAATTCCACTCATAGAATTAGTCTTGGACAAATGACACACATAAGACCATTCAGACGATTGATAAAGAGTTGTTGTCAAAACAATTCTTTTCAACGTTACAGAAAATCAATAAGTAATAATAGTAAATGATATAGCAGTTAATATCAATACTATATTTTTTCTTCGATAAAAAAGTGTTTCACTAATTCAGTGAAATGGAGGTAAAGGAATAGTTAGGTGTCATAACATTAGGGCCCTAAGTGTGAATGTCTGAATACACAATTATCCTTATAATCAACGAACGTATTTCAATACGCAATAATAAGTAGGTAGGTACGTTGTAGTGTGTTTAACGTCAAGGTTCAGAAGCACAAGGCTTCTTTTCGAGACGACTCGACACACTCGAGCTACAGTCACAAAGATTATTGTAACAATAGGTTACTGGAACTCGATAGGATCGAGGATTAGAATTAAACTGTAGAGTTAAAATAAAATTGCTTACACTCGTGAATTTAATAAACTTGTCGGCGTAGAATTGTGGTGTTCTGTACATCTTTCATTTTCTCGTTCACGGTTGTTATTGCGATCTCTTCTGGTCAGACTTTTAGAAATATTCTTAGCTCTGGTCTTTGGTGAATTCGTCGTTTTGTTGTGAGGTCGATTCTCGACTTCGATTCTTTCTGCTTGCTTTGAGTTCTTGCCAAATGCTTCTTTTGTTGTTTCCATCTTTAACAAGGCCTTTTCGACGAGATTAATCGAGTTAAATTTCCTAGCTTCGTTATTGTCTCGTTGTTTAGAATTCTTTCTAACTGGATTTTTGCGGTTGTTAGTAGTTGCTTGGCCTTTGTGAGGTACGTCCTTGACAGTGTTGTTGTTGGCACGGCGCTTTCTTTCCGGCATTATTTATTGAGTCTAATATCTTCATTAAACTTCAGTTTTTCAGATTGTAATTTAGCGCCTAGTGTATTAAATAATTACCTTTAATGCATTGTCCAACTGCAGTGAATATACATTTAGTTTTAAATTACGTTTTAAATTACATTTGAAGATAAATTATGCTGTTATTTCCACATTTATAATCGATTTTTGTAGACGTAAGTTTAAACGCTTCTATGCATATATCAAATATGATATTAAAATAAAATGACACAAATAATTTTTCGTCATACAATAACCGGAACAACTGGTATAACTTTAACATATGCATCTTTGATGTCAGCAATAACTATAGTAATGAACATCATGTTGGCGAAATGAGTATTTTGAACATAATCAAGAGCGATCAGAGATATGAGAAATGCTAATTATAAAAAATTTACTTTACCTATTCATAATTATACTTCAATTTGACACAATTATACATAATGTAATTATCATCATCATCACTCTATTATTTCAGACAACAGCCCATAAGACATTGCAAGAAACAATGACAGAAACATCAGAAAAAGAAAAAGAATTACATAGTCCAACATGAATAGATAAAAAAGCTAAACAGAACACTGTGTAATTATTCAATAATAAATATTTTTATTCAAAGATATGAAGCTTACTATACTTGAATTGCTTCAAAATTTCACAATTCTAATGATGAATGGCCAACAGGACGGGGGATGGTTTAAAAAGTAAAAATAAAAAATTGGGAAGCTATTAAAGTGTAACACGCTCAATATTGTGTAAAATTATATTTATTATTGTGAAATTATAAACAATTATATAATAATAATTCTCATGTGGGGTTCCAATACTGGGCTCGCCCATCTGTGACATCGCTTTCGAGTGAGGAAACTGACGTTAACGTTTGCTTTGCTTTAACCGGAAGAGTCGGAAGAATATGAAAGATGATAGGATTTGAAGAGTCAAGGATTTATTGGAGACTAGGAAACACTTCTTCAATCTTCTCTCTGTTCCAAATATTCTCACATCATTGGGCAGACTTCAATTTTCTTACACAGCACCCACAATCTGGAACTCTTTACCTGCTAATCTTCGCTCTTGTTTTTCTCTTTCAACTTTCTCTAGCAAGCTTAAGACTTACCTTTTTCCACCTTAGACATAACCAATCTACCCTGACCATATTTGATTACCGGACTGGCTTTCGTTTAGGAACTTACTTCTCTTCAGCACATTTCTTTTGCAGATTGGTCTGGGTTAGTTGATCTGTAGTGATGTGTGCTGCGGGGACGTCCCTGACATCATCCTTGGATGAGGAAACCGACGTTACACCTTTATAAATATTATTATAGAGATTTTAGACATTAAGAGAGAACAGAGATAAAATGAAGCCAGGCAACTCTTATAATATTAAGATCAGACCGGTTTTGTAACCTGTCAGATTAGATATAGGTGATTAATTGGTACAAGGCCAAAGAGAGGTCAATGATAAAGTTAAATAGAAAATCAGCTACTAGTCAAATATTGTAGCTCATCTATAGCTGGTTAAATAGTGTAATTAATCTGTTGCTAGTCAAATATTACAGCTAATCTGTTGCTAGTCAAATATTACAGCTAATCTGTTGCTAGTCAAATATTACAGCTAATCTGTTGCTACTCAAATATTACAGCTAATTTGTTGCTACTCAAATATTACAGCTAATCTGTTGCTACTCAAATATTACAGCTAATTTGTTGCTACTCAAATATTACAGCTAATCTGTTGCTACTCAAATATTGTAGCTAATCTGTTGCTAGTCAAATATTACAGCTAATCTGTTGCTACTCAAATATTGTAGCTAATCTGTTGCTAGTCAAATATTACAGCTAATCTGTTGCTACTCAAATATCGCAGCTAATCTTGTCAAATATAATAGCTACTCTATTATTTGTCAATTGTAATAGCTAATATGTTAGCTATGACAGATTAGCTGTTAAATCTGTAAGTTAAATATAATACCTAATCAATTGTAGTCACATTTTTAGAGTTCATTAGCAGTTAGTTAAATAATTTTAACAGCAAATAAACTGCAAATCAATTGAATTATTAATCAATACAGTTCTGAACAGCCGAACAGTAGGCCCGTGATCTGCTAATCTCTCTAAGCTAAACTGTCTGACCAACGGTAACGTATAAAAATAAACCAGCTACACGAACATGCGAAAGCTTTTTCTTTGTATTTTTGTAGTCAAAACAAAAACCTGCAATGAGTTAGCACCAGCCTAGCATTGCACTAATTGACATTACCAGGGAAGTTACTATTTTCTGCAGGGCTTCCCTTCAGCAACAACAAATCTTCCCTTCAACAAATAGTGTGATTAAGAGAGAATAAGAGAATTAAAATACTGCAGTTGTGGCAGAATGCTCTCTTAGGGTGTTGGAGGTTATTCTTAAATCCGCGCCAGCTGCTATTGGAGCGCCAACAAAAGGCAACGATTACTAATAGCCATGTAGAGGAATGGAGGAAATAACGAAAACTACAAAAACAGCAACTCAGAAAGGAAAATATGTATCGCATGCGTATGTCATGTGTTACATAGTTTATCTGTAACACATGACATATACAGAATAAAAATAAAAAAAAGAATTAAAAACACTTTGATATGCTCTGGCCCAGTCTACTAGATTTATCATATAAATTATGTACATTATATACATTATGTTCGTCTTGTGCTCAAGTTTATTACATGTAAGAAAGTTAAGCTTCAATAATTTTATCATGAACTGCTTTTAGGTTACCACTTTACATATTAGTTTAACTTACCTGATCTTGAAACTATTTCGCGCTAAGACATGTAATAAAATATATATTTTTTATATTCCGTATAGTTACACACATGACATGCCGCATGTGTTTACAATGTTTTCCTTTCTTAAGTTTCTGTTTTTGTAATTTTCGTTATTTCCTCCATTCCTTTTCATGGTTATTAGTAATCGTTGCCTTTTGTCATATCAGGGATGCAAACCATCCCTGATATGACAAATACCTACAGATGCAAAGTATAAGTAAGCACGCATTGTAGTGAAACGATCAATTACATTGTTATCTATCACCTTTATTGCCACATATTTAAACCGTTAGGCAATTTAGACCATTTTCCGTATAGCCAGTCCAGTGAGTGTCCGAAATTTTACTCTCAGATCAGCGCGGGTGGGATTTGAACCCAGCAGGGTTCAATTCATCTCAGGATCTGCCATTTAAAACTTCATGACGTTACCGCTACGCTATTGAGACATTCTATGATATAAGGTAATATGTTTAAAGTTAAAGAATGCAGCGACACAATAGATCTTTTCGGTAATCGCTATAAATAGAACATCGGGGACACCAAATGTAAACAGTGGACAAGAAAACGTAAACATTGCATAGAATACCATTGAAATGTACTAGTTCCTCATAAAATTTCTAATACATGCTGTTTTTGGAAATGTTATTTACTTTACAACCTACTATACGTATAGTTTAACTCTTAAACCCATTATAACGGTATGCATGCATTATAACGAAGTTATAATGTAGACCCATTACATTTACATGTAAATATATGTATCAGATGTCAACATAAACAAACCAGTGTTAACATGCAACAAAATATGTTTTCAATTACCGAATTGATCTATTGAAGAAATAATTTAAATCTTCGCCACGATAAGAGCCGCAATTACTCAACTATAACACTGAAGTATAAACGTCAACTTATTCGTTAATTATTGTCGAAACTGCAGGAATAATTATGTATTCTCTGTATTTCTCGCATTTCTGGTATTTCTCGCATTTCTTAATTCAACGGGTCATTAATGCAGCATAGAATAACGACGACTCAGCTGAATTAGAATGCGACGATTGGCATTCAAGTATTTCCTCATCTACTTGATATTGCGGTGTTTTGTCACCTTGGTAAAATTTACTTCTAAATTCTATATTCTGGACTCTGATCCACTGTACACTAGTGTCGTAATGCCTAAGTATTACTAATGATTGTGATTCAATACCCGACCATTGTGGGATGTTGCCTATTTCATTCCTCAAATTCTGTAAACTTTTGCTCATTCTGTATCTCTCTCTCTCTCTCTCTCTCTTCCTCTCTCTCTCGGGCTCCTTCTCTCTGACGTTCTATCCGTCTCTCTCTCTCTCTCTCTCTCTCTCTCTCTCTATCTATCTATCTATCTATCTCTCACACGAGGGTTCTACACCACCAGTCATAACCAGGGTTCTACGCCACCAGTCATAACCAGGGTTCTACACCATCAGTCATAACCAGGGTTTTACATTACCAGTCATAACCAGGGTTCTATACCACCAGTCATAACCAGGGTTCTATACCACCAGTCATAACCAGGGTTCTACATCACCAATCATAATCAGGGTTCTACCCTAGTCTACATGTACATGTATATTGTATAGCTGCTATGTATATTCCATATTCAAGATAATGTCTCGATAAAGTCAGTGAGCTAACAGCCCACTTGACATTTTACTAAACACTTACATATTGCCTTACAAGTAGTGCTAATGTTTTATACAGATGTTATTAATATATGGCCATTCTATCAAGAACACAATCAGCCTACAGGTGACAAAAATCTATCATAAATCTTAAACAATCCATCACAAAATCCATTCTATCAAGAACTCAATGAACTCACAGGTGAAAACATCAATCATTAATCTTAATCAATCACAAAATCCTCAAAGCGACGGTTCCAATTTGCAAAATCCAAAAATGCCATGTTTATTCTAGAAATATGTAAAATGTAAAATAATTTAATGGAATTTTTAACTTAAACGTTAGCGGCACTTCGGCAGTCAGATTAGTTTCATTGAATTAAATGAAGTTGACCGAAGTCAATACTAACAGCCACGATATGTAATTCCTAATTAAACGTATTCACTGTTCCGCTTAATCCAATAAAGCCCATTTATTTCAATGTTAATGCTCCGCTATAATTCAAATATCATTTGGATAGGAACAAATCAAAACCTTTAGTGCTAAATAATGACAGCGAAGGTGATTTTCCATTGCCTTTCTCAGTTTTGGCCTAGTGACTAGGCCTACTTTTGACTCGTATAAATTCTAGTTTTTATTTAAACAATTTTTACAATTATATACCATATAAATTAATGTCATCATATCGTCTGCTCAGAAGTCAAACCACTTAACCATTCAACTGTCGACCATATCGTCAGCAGCATCTACTTTGTTCACCCTTTACGATTACATGTGGTAATCGTAGTTTAGGACTACGGGTCGAGTAGGCTATAATGTACTGCCATTAGAGTGTATAACATCTAAATAGATTCCTTTAACTTTTGTCAATACTAACATTTCTATTCTATATAAAACATTTTAATTTATAAAATAAGTGTTCTATTTTACTGTGAAATGCTTCTTAATATTTATTACAGAAAGTTTCGATATAAAATAATAGGAAGCTATTTCAAAGTAGTATTTAGAACACTTTAATTTGCTTATTCTTACTATAATACATTACTTATTAAGCATAACGTTATATAACATTTATGACCTATGCATAAAAAGCAAACAAAATTGGCCTAAAATTACAAAATCAAAGAAAAGTTAAATTTCCTGAGTTAGTGTTTGCAAAGCATCTGCTGCTTCAAACTGATTAAAATAAGTTTTCACATTTAATATAACCGATAAATATAATAAAATCCATACAAAAGAGCAACTACTCATCCTAACTAAAGCTGCCATACGCACTATATAACTGTATCGAACTTTATTATGTATTTCAAGGAAGCGTGGAATTCCTACCATTAAACTCATAATAACCTGAAGAGTTAACTACACGGCTTTCAAAGACTAACGGCTCTTATGTCGCATAACTACAGCCATATGAAAGGACTAGAATAGGTCTTCCTTTAAGATAAGTTGTTGAAGATTGTTACGGATATTTAAGAGTGGAATGACAAAGGTAACGTCTCTGTACTTAAAGCTGGTAAAAGCTAAGGTTAACGTCAATTTCCTCACCCGAAAGCGATGTCAGTGACGGGCGAGCCCAGGATTTGAACCCGCACCATCTGATCCGTGGTCGAGTATCTTACCGACTTCACTACTGGCTCCAGCCAATGGTGAAGTCGGCCATTAACAGAACAAAGGCCTCATCAGCAAGAGGCAAACCATGGAATATGAACGGAGCTCGGAGAGTCTGATCCAGACTTCCTGACAGTTACTGTAGCCATTTGACTCGATAAAGAGTAAACTCTGAGTGATTGAAATAAACGTTCATGAGAATTAAACAGCATACGACCATAACCTTGAAACTAATTCAATTAATTAATAATTAACTGTAAATTTCAAAAACCATACTCTTAACATAAGAGTACGCTATGACCTTTGACATGATCATAAGAACTTCACTGGAAGGAACATTGGAGAAAGCGAATTTAACAAATTGATTAAACCAAATATTTATAATGCAATCATAAATCGCGTAAAACGTCAAACAATTGAAGGCTTGCAGCGCAGTAAGAAAAGGTGTGCGTTACATTATATAGCAGCAGTGAGCATAATAATCTATGCCGCGGACCACTATAATCCGGCAGGGTAATTAGTAAGAGCTTTTAGTTAACGGAATCCCAGCCTATGCAACGTTTCTAACTGTGTACAAACAGACTTGATATCTACAGTGTAGCTAGGGAGCTGAATCCAAGACGAAACTTGATCAGTTTGCATTGAGGTCCAGAATTTACGCAACATGACGGATCAGAACTAATTAAATGTTATCGTTGTTTATTAGTAATTGGTTTACTTTAGGTAAAGGGAATTGAACCTAAAGTAACGCAGTAATAAACAAAGTACAACCAAGAAGACTAAATAATCTAAATGCCAAACAATTTACAAGCTAAGGAACTCAAAGCTTGGCACTAAAGCACTAGGTCGCAATTACTGTTTACTGCACAGCTCGCTATTATTATTTATTATCGCCTAATTCGTTGATATAACAATTATAGCCTTCGGCTTTTCATCTTTTGACAGATTTTCTGGATTTTGGAATATGCATCGTTTTCGACCTTCTTTTTGCTCATCGGTTTGTATTTGTCTCAGTATTGCTCGATGTTGTCATGGACGACAGTAGCAATCTACTTGTTGATATTGTTTCCAAAATTAGTTTCCATAAGGATGATAACCTTTAGCTACTGTGGTAATACGATGTGTTCACCGTATTAAAAGCTGGTAAAGCTAAGGATAACGTCAGTTTCCTCGCTCGAAAGCGATGTCAGTGACGAGCGAGCCCAGGATTTGAACCCCGCACATACTGATCCGCGGTCGAGTATCTTACCGACTTCGCCACTGGCTCTAGCCAGTGGCGAAGTCGGTAAATTAACCCTAAATTACCATAGTAACTAACGGCTATCATCCTTACGTTAGCACGTATACTGCATCCGTGTAAAATCTCCACCCACTCTGAGTTAATTATGTTGAAGTATTGGATATCCGTTGAAAATAGACCAGCAAAATGTTGCTCATTTTTATTAGGAAAATATGAGCAACATTTTTAAGGATCTTTATTAAGATTCATTTTTATTTTTATTTTTATTAAACGCAGGAACGTAGATTGCACATTCTTGCGTGTGATAGCTATGCGCAGAATTGTGGTAGCATTGCCTAATGGCAGGTCCCTGATTGATAGCATACTTCTCTATTCTCTTCTTTTCAAATCCTCATACAAATGCGCAGTCAAATCTGCTCAAATCGCGGTCTTCCCCGAAACTCATTCCTCTCCATTTGTATTCTCTTTTTGTATATTACGTTCTGTGACATTTTTATATTGTTGGAGTATCACATACCCCAACAAAACATTACAACAATTACAGTGCTACAGTCATCAATGACAACATGGAGCACCATTGAGACAAAATCAAGCCGACGAACAAAATGAAGGTCCAAAAACCGTACAAATTCAAAAATTCAGAAAATCAGTCCAAAGATAACGTATCAAGATTACATATTTCCATAGATCTTGTGAGTATGATAATATGTTTAACAGGTTTCACTTTGGCAATGTCTCTGACAGCGGATAAGAAGGTGGAGGATTCAAATTCAGTTCTCTGCCAGTCACAGACTATTTTCGAGGAAACTGACGTTAAACAAGACTGTATCCTTTAGGCGCCTATCTAGTCGTTTCTGTGTCTCACCAAAGAACTATTTGTTGATGAAATTCTACATTTTTTCTCATCGATTTACTTATTTCTAGTATATTTCTACAATATCCAAACCATTAACAAAATACATTTCGCCTGTCAATGGAAAAGTTCAGAAAATTTGCAAAACAATGCAGACTAAGTTAAAAATGTTGACATAAAGTGTCTAACAAGCAATCGACGTCAGTTAATGTCTCGCCTTGTCAACATTTAACATTCTAATGAGCTTATTGTCTACGAACTTATAATGTCACGTAGTCGTTTCATACCATTGACCTTGAGAAGGATTAAGATTTAGGCTTAAATAGTAAAGAAATACTTACACGCGTATCGGAGCAAATGCTCCTGATGAAATAATTACCAAGAACTCCTTGAGCAATTAATTTCGGCTTAAAATTTAAATTAGAAATTATTTCTCAGTCGAAGCTTTACGAAAAACGATTGGGATATTGCCTTTACACCGTTTTGGATCTCAATGTTCTTGCTAGTCGTCTGGGCTTTGGTTTCATAGTGTTCGATATTGTCAATGCCGACAGTAGCACTCAAGTTATAGTTGTTGTTGCTGTTGACTTCGTGCGCCCTATATTACCCTATTTCAACCTAAAGCTGCTTGGACGCCTTATAAGATATCTCAATCACATTTGAACATTACAATTTTAAAACTAAATTCGGTCCAAATTTTCTAAAGTTTTCGGTCCCCTATACCTTTCGTCCAAAAAATTACGAATTGATATCTTTGGTTGCTTATTTAGACAGATAGTGTTTTCGAAACTCTACACTTTAATGTCACCTAAAACATCTAAGTAAATTAATCTAAGTCATCGTTTTAGCAAAAATATTAATAGAACATAATAAACACTGAAGAAAAATTGAGCATTTAGGAATCTGCTTCGTCACTATCATTAGTACACGATTAAAACACTTAAGCCCTTAGAGTTCTTTATTCTCAATATAGAACTCCTCTTACATTCTGTCTACAGAGGAAAGTGACCAGGCATAATATTTAAATATTTAAGTGGAGCAAACACTCGAGTGTCCACTATTTATATTTATTGAAAGCCCTGATTGCACCACTACAAGTGTAAATAGACCTATGCTCGTCTATCTGAGAGTTTTAAACCGCAACAAGACAATAATAATAATAATAATAATAATAATAATAATAATAATAATAATAATAATAATAATAATAATAATAATAATAATAATAATAATAATAATAATAATAATAATAATAATCGTTTTTATAAAACCCCAGGTTCTTTACACCGGGGTAAAATAATAATAATAATAATAATAGTAGTAGTAGTAATAATAATAATAATAATAAGAAGAAGAAGAAGAATAAAGGTTTAACGTCCGTTTCCTCATCCAAGGATGATGTCAGAGACAACGCATAAATCATTGAGCCACCTGTAATAGCAGTAGAGTTCTCCAGATAAATGGAATAATTTATGCATTACCAAAGTCAGGAGCACAATATCGATCTTGCTAACATGTGTGTAAAATCTGTAAGTCAGCTTCAAAATGTTTTCATTAATCGTCCTACACTCAATTAATTAATCAATCAATCAATAAGAATTTAACGTCTGGTTCCTCGCCATAAGGCAATGTCTGGGACGTCTCTTGCAGAATCTACACAAACAGGCGCTAAAGCACCACACGATGACGACTAAGTACACAGAGACCACAAGAGAAAGAGAGATTTCAAAGAGATGTCATTCTAAAACTAAAAACCATAAAGCCAAGTCTAACGTCAGTTTCTTGACTCGAAATCTTATCAGTGAATAGTGGAATACGGGATTTGAATACTGCAACTACCGGACTGCGGTTGAATACAATCCAATATGCTACGGATCTCTGAATTATCTATTTGAAGAATCGAGTCAGTAACTTATAGCACCCAGGATCTGTCGTAGTAAACATCTGGACTTCGTATTAAGGCTAAGGCTAAGGTTAACGTCAATTTCCTCAC
Organism: Enchytraeus crypticus; assembly: GCA_905160935.1. NCBI lineage: Eukaryota > Metazoa > Annelida > Clitellata > Enchytraeida > Enchytraeidae > Enchytraeus > Enchytraeus crypticus. The sequence goes on from CAJHZI010000428.1 coordinate 492,629, forward strand.
TCGAAAGCGATGTCAGTTACGGGCGAGCCTAGGATTTGAACCCGCATCAACTGATCCGCGGTCGAGTTTCTTACCGACTTCGCCACTGTCTCCAGCCAGTATTCTACATTGACGGTGATGTAGACGTAGCTGGACGTTCCAGTATCCAGTATTGATGCTTCACTGTAAGTCATGATATAGTTACCTTTGGGTAAACAGATTGTTTTCTCAGGGAATGACGCCCCTGCCCAGTAAATGTTAGTCGAAGCTGAGGAAGGCCCATCTCGTCATAAGCAGAATCCCCAAGAATAACGGTATATCAAAAGGAATGATAGATGACTTAAAGATCCACTCGTATGTGAATATAGCGAGGAAAACAGAAGAAAGATAAGAGTGGAGGCGTTATATACCATGGACCTGCCAGTAGACAGTGCACTAAGAGAGAAAGTCATCTTGAGTCCTTGACACATGCGGACGTAGCGTTTGGTACATTAGTGGTACTTTGTCGCTCGCAGATGATAGAAATAGAAGACACTTGATTACATTTGTTAACATTACGTCAAAGCCTATGTCTAAAAGCTCTCTATTTTTATATACAAGTGTAAATCATTTTTTATTAAGTGCAGCTCTTGTTAACATCGGCGACTATTCTGTACAGTTAGGACGCAAGAGAGGCACGATTGGTAAAATGAACGACAGAACACTGCCAAAAAGGTCAACACATGGTGTTTAAAAAGATGAATATAACATCCAGATGATCACTTCACTCGCATTCCTTCATATCAATCATAAATGCTGTCTTGAATCTAAAATAACTCAGTAAATTTCCTCATATTTGGTCAGTTTTTCCAATCTACAATATCCAACAATTGAATATGCGCTCAATATAATCGACACGTAATTTGTGTTCGCTGGCTGAACCACATCGTACAGTTCTCGATGTTGTCATCGACAACACTGGTTGTCATTGGCAACAAAGCTTGTACTTCTGTTGCATATCTTGCAACATGTTGCTGTTGCATGTTGCATTTAGAATGTCTCAATAGCGTAGAGGTAACGTCATGCAGTTTTAAATGACAGATCCTGAGGTGAATTGAACCCTCGTGGGTTCAAATCCCAGCCACGCTGATCTGAGAGTAAAATCTCGGACATTCAATTGAATGGTTATACGGAAAATGGTCTAAATTACCTTATGGTTAAAAATGTGGTATTGTAAGTGATAGATATCAACATAGTTGATCAGTTCACTCTAATTGGTGTTAACTTTTTTTGCTAATTGCTGTTGTCGTCGCTCAATTAAAATAAACAGTGTCTTATATATCTTTGTTTTTAATTATTACGTCATTTAACAGTTATTACTTACTGAATTTGTGAGGTAGGTCGTGTATTAGTAATAATACGGCTCGGGTTTATTACGTCAATTGTTGGGTGCGGGATATATGTGAAGAGTTAACTAAATAACGTTCAATATTGTGCAGTAATGGAAAGGGAGTATGTGATTATAATCATATTGATCAGGACTGTGTCTTAATAGCGTTGGGGTAACGTCACGAAGTTTTAAACAACAGAAAATTGAACCCTCGTGGGTTTGAATCCCAGCCGAGCTGATCTGAGAGTAAAATCTCGGACATTCGCTGGACTGGTTATACGGAAAATGGTCTAAATTGCTAACGGATTCAACACGTGGAAGTAAAAGTGATAAATATCAGCATGGTTGATCATTTCGCTAAAATGCGTGTTTAGTGTGCTCGTAAAAGAGCGACACTGCGTTCTATTACGCAATATGATGTCTCGCTCCGATTAGTTAACGCGATATATTACATAGTTAAAAAGACACTAAAGCACCGTAAAAGAGATAAAGCCTAAACGATTTAAAGCCCTGTATTTATATTGGTATGAACAGGCAATAATCGCAGATAAATCCCGAGATAAATCTGGTAAAATCCTGGCATAAATCCTGATGTAAATCCTGGTATAAATCCTCATATAAATCCAGATATAAATCCAGATATAAATCCTGATATAAATCCAGATATAAATTCTGATATAAATCCTGATATTAATCCCGGATCCGGAAGAAGTAAATCCGACTCTGCAATGTCGAAGGGTCCCGGTAAGAACCAGGTGCAGGTGGTGGCTGGGAAGGGGGGGGAGCCTAAAGGGAACACGGCAGGCATGCCCGGGGAGCCGAGAAGGAAGTCTAGCTGGGGCAGCTTCACCCGGGTGGTCGCCCTCGCCATCGACCCCAGTGCCCACGCCCGCTTCGCCTTCGAGTGTAAGTCCCCTCGCTCTACCGTCTCACAGGTTTAACGCCAAGTTTCTCAGCTGCAGGTAATGTCAGGGACGTCTTTGACGATGAGAGGATCTATATACTTACATCATATTATATTATACTATACTTTATTATCATACTATCAAATTATATTATATAATATTATACTTACATCATATATATCTATCAATATTATCGGCTGGATAGATGAATAAAAGCTAAAGCTGATAAAACTAATGTTAAAGTCAGTTTGTTCACTCGAAAGCGATGTCTGTGACGGACGAGCCCAGGATTTGAGTCCCGCACATACTGATCCGCGGTCGAATATCTTACCGACATCGTCACTGGCTCCAGCCAATAGATAGATAGCCTGCCTGCCTCAGGGTCGTCGGTTCGATTCCCAGTCGGTCCGCTCTGACAGTATCCCTTGAGTTATAGAAACTGAAGCTAAATTTCGCTTTACAGCATGCTTAGAGGAACAATGCAATTCAATGCGTTGTAATGAGATACACGAGGTATGCAAATTTCTGAGTGAGCCCTGGTTGGAAACTAACCAGTAAATAACTGCATGTGTTCCAAAGTGTCGTCAACGGAGGTACAGAACGGTGACAAACTTGGATCTGTCGAAAACTGTAAGTGCTTGCAAGAGCGAATTACTGAAAATATTGCGAAACGCAATGGATAACTGAATGGTAAAGATATTGTGTAAATCATTATTTAGGCTTCTATCACAATTATGTTTAGCTTAGTTGTGTTATTTTTATATTATAAATTATATTATAATTTATATTATATATATATATATATATATATTATATATCTATTTATTTATATTATATAAGTATAATATATATTATATTTAGATAGCCATTAATTTGTTGGATTATTGCTAATAAAATACCGGTTTGAATTAATTTAACGTCGCTGTTGGCTGCCACAGGGTACCTGAACAACGTATGGCGCAAGGATGACCTCATGGTTCTAATGCACTGCCCTGAGTCACCCATGCTTCCCGTCTTCTCCTTCAAAAGTGAGTCACCTTGTTTCGCTCATCAGTGAGCAAACCATCGATTTTACTATCGATCAATCAATAAGAATTTAACGTCCCGTCCCTCGCCATAAAGCAATGTCAGGGACGTCTTTTGCCGACTCTACACAAACAGGCGCCAGAGCATCATGACACGATGACGACTGAGTACACAGAGATCACAAGAGAAAGCGAGATCAAAACAGTGCATATCCAAGATCCAAGGCAAGCGGGCCATAATTTAGACCTATGGCGGAAAGAGATGGGTTTACCAGAATATATATTTACGAGATACTTAGGTCCACTGCAAGAAGAAATAGGATATTTCTATATATTTCATCCCATTGAAGATTTCCACTAGGTAGCCGTGAACGGTTGGGGACATATCAGAGTTGATTTTATATAAATGTTATGACGTGCTAAGGATTTAGCTTGATCTAATCAATTAAAGTAAAGGTAATGCTAACGTCACTTTCTTCACTCGAAAGCTATGTCAGTGACGGACGAGCCCAGGATTTGAACCCCGCACATACTGGGACCATGCGAGGTTTCAATTTACATGTACAACAGAAAATAGAAATAGTAAAACACGAGCGAAGATCAGGAGGCAGAGATTGCCGTTCTATTGATTATAGTAGATTGTGTCCCAAACAATTACATTGGACATCATCAATCGTATCACGCTATTATCTATCTTCTAAGTTAAAACATAGACAGGCCTGGTGAATATTTATATACCGTTTCAAAGGATATTGAATACTTTGGTTAAATGTTATCGGTTCGGATGTAACTCGTGTTATTAATTATTATTAAAACAGTTAGCGCTTGGTTCAACTATAGTATTGCTGCTTATCGTCAAGTGAACAGATGTAGGAAGCTACTTCCTGAACGTTATCTCTTCGGTAAAGTGTTTTTAATGAGCCCATCTAATGCGCTGTTGATTTAGCAAGTAATCAAAACTACAGGATAACAATACTGTGTATTATTGTTCTCATGACGCATCACAGGCAGGAGTGCCTGCTAAAGCATTAATAGATAGATATATTGGTTGATTGATTGATAGGTAATATAGGAGTGCCTGCTGAAACATACATGTAAATACAAAATGATCTCAAACATGATGATAAATTGATTGATTGATCGATTGACTGATTGATAGGTGATATAGGAGTGCCGTCAGAGGAATGGACTTATTTTCTGACTATTATGAACGCTTTCATTGATTGAGTGATTGATTGATTGATTGATAGGTGGTATAGGAGTACCGGCAGGAGTGGACTAAGCTGCTCACTAACATGAACGCATTGATTGATTGAGTGATTGATTAATTGATTGAGTGATTGATTAATTGAGTGATTGATTGATTGATTGATTGATAGGTGGTATAGGAGTACCGGCAGAGGAGTGGACTAAGCTGCTCACTAACATGAACGCTAAGACTAAGAAACTCGAGGAGGATTATGAGTCTGAATGTATGAAGAGAAAGGTAGCCGTCAAAGCATCCATCAAATCTATCAATCAATCAGTTAATCAATAAATCAATCAATCAATTAATCAATCAATCAGTCAAGGAAACAATCAATGAAACTGTCGTGCTTCAATTGATTGATCACGTTTGGATTATATACGCCTATCCCGGTAATAAAGCTAATGTTAACGTCAGTTTCCCCGCTCGAAAGTGATGTCAATGACGGACGAGCCCAGGATTTGAACCCCGCACATACTGAACCCAGCGGTCGAATATCTTACCGACATCGCCACTGACTCCAGCCTCTATAGTCTACTACTACTGTCAGTAATCAATAAATAAGCCATTTGACGAGACTTATAAATCTGTTCTTTAGTCAGTATCTCGTGGTAACTTACTCTAAACTGTATGAACTTAGTCTAATGTCACAGTTATGAATGAATTGAAGACTTGGACACAGAGATGCTTGAGACAGTGGCATGGTCCACGCGAGCGGGTCAGTAGACGAGGATTTTATTCTTGAACTCGCCCGTCACTGATGTCATTCTGACAGGTGAATCATCTGTGTTGTTAGCCAAGTCACTCAGCCTTCTTTGAGAATTGGCCTATGACGTCATGCACATTTTATTGCCATACTATCCTATGCCTTACTTCTTAATGTTAACTATATTGCTGATTGACTGATTGGCGCAGTTAAAGTACAAGATAGTGGGGGAGTCGTTTAAAAACGTCGGCGAGGGGATCTGCCGTTTGGCTGAGGACGAGAACGCAGACCTCATCATTATGGGAACGCGCGGTCTCAACAGCGGTCAAAGGTCAATGGGCAGCGTCAGCGAATTCGTCGTCCGTAACGCGTCCGTACCCGTTCTGGTCATCAGAGCCAAGAAAATAGTGGCCACGTCATAGCGTGACGTCATGTGACGTGTCGTCATAGCGTGACGTCATAGCATGACGTCATGTGACGTGTCCTCATGACTGTGACGTCATAGAGTGATGTCATGTGACGTGTCGTCATGACTGTGACGTCATGTAGCGGTACGATTGTGACGTCATAGCGTGACCTTATATGAGCGTGACGTTGATATGACACTAAATATAGATCACATCTCAATTTGCCCGATATCACTCTGCGGTGGGAATGAAACTGATGTTAAATTCTTAAAATGCTATACGGTTTCGTCGTTTAAGCGTTGTATATATGTTGCGATGTTTGGTATTATGAATAGTGAAGTTTAAATGTTAAAGTCGAAAAGCTCTTTTGTAGAAACAAAACTGAAATGAAATCTATCAAACCTGTCGCATAATTAGTCCAACAATCAATTCATTGTTCATTTGATTTGAATAACTTTTAAAGTATCTCGTAAGAGACGTAGAGCCACTGAATAAACTCAGCCCGAGTGAGGCATGGTGTGCCTTACTGCAAGGAGATAAGAAATTTATCAGACTTTTTATGTTCTGAGTAAAATCGACTATCCCTATCAAATCTTCCATTCTAAATTTTATAACATTAATTCTTGAGATTTCAATGTTTCTATAATTCTTTCATTTATGTGTAGAATTGAATGTGAACTATTGAAAAGTGTCACGTGCTAAACGTTTATTCAGAAGGGTTGTATAAATGTCGTTGTATTTGAGTAATTCCAATTCTCTTATTAGCTATAGGAAACTAACACTAATGCTAGTTGACAGCTGCGCTACAAGGGTTGCTAAGGTTTTGCCTTGGAAATGCATTCTACCTGTTGACCGATGCTCTTTGAAGAGTGAGTTAGGTTCTGTAAGAATATGTGCCTAGTATTTACCCCTCTTTGGTACACTAGAGGTAGCAGCAGGGCTATATACAGAATGTGTTAATCATAATTATGCCATTTAACTGTAACTTAAGAACAATGATGCAGTATCATACAATGATTATCTTACAAAATGTTCTATAATATAACAAACAAGAAGATAGGGAATGTTCCACAGCATACAATCATCTGTATCATATGTCATTTTCACAATTATATAACACAACTCATCATTATCTTCGCTTTAATCCCAGTTTAACTAGAGTCGGGATACGAATAGACCTTCTCTACTCCTCTCTGACCCACACCATATCATCAGTCAATCCCCTATAATCTCTTCTTTTCTTTTAATAAAATGTTGTAACAATTTCTGGAGCCTAGATGCTCACCAACCAAATACCCTTTCTAACGTTGGTTTCGATCGTATTGCTTTAATCGCCTTCTACGACACGTGCAGTCACCTGTTAGTCTATTCTTCATACAACCCAGACACAACACGGGGAATAATTACACAACAGAACTACATTATGCAGATGATCTAAGGGACATTAGCGACCGACCACTGCACCGGTACTGACCAGAACTCTCGCACATCACCAAGGGTTTCGTCAACCTTTCACTAACATCTAGATGACACTAGTCCAAGGCACATCCTAAGCCACATAAATGACATTGAAGCAATAATATAAATTAGCACTACATTAAATGAAGATTTACATCTCTTGCGATAGATGCACTATTAACAATAAAAATAATAATAGCAGTAATACATCTACGCCATTCAACTAGAAAACAATCCAGCATTCGTATATTATCAATCATACCATAATGTATATAAAACAAAGAATTCAACGACATAGTACATTTAAGACTATTTAACATAATGCTGCACGATGAGTTAGCCACAGTGTAATTGCCAAGTCGTACAGTGACAAATCGGTTAAATATAAATATTTCTATATGACAAATGATACTCCATGAAGTATTACAAAAGTACAATTTATATTTAAAAGATAAATAAATAAAATGAGTCAAATATTAATTTGTTCTGCTATTTGTTTGCTTCATCAATTAGCAAACAAAGCTAAGACAACTGGTCAAACAACAACTCTAATCATAACAAAGCAGCGACATATGAAGAGATCATCGGTCCATCAATGATTCCTATACACCAAATATTCCAATACTCTTCAGCAATCGATACAGATAATATCCATCATAAACAAGCACACATGACACCAAGTATTCTCACTTTAGACTTACAGCATTCTCCATTAATAAACAAAACTACTACCTATAACAAATACCCAATGAGAAAGATTCCTGTGCTCTCTCTTACATAACTGCAAATCATATTCCAAAATTCACGAAATATGATTACATATATAGTATAAAGTCCTAAAGAGATTTAACACAATTAACTGCTGTTTTAGAGAGCAGCATGCGTAGGTTTCATCAACCAATAACCTAATGCTTATGACTGAGGTACCAGAGCAAAGCAAAGAGCAATCCTATTGTACATCAACCAATAACCTAATGCTTATGACTGAGATACCAGAGCAAAGCGAAGAGCATTCCTATTGGTTTCTCATTGGTCAGACCCATCACGTGCTGATAGCAGCCGTCCACTGGCACCTCCACCACTTCTATCAGCTCCCCCTCTGCTATAGCTCCTCCCCCAGCCCCCACCTTCATCTCATCCGTGACCCTCGTGTAGTACATCGTCTGGTGCGACCCACTGATGCCTACATTAGACCTACGATATATCAATTAATCAGTCAGTCAGTCAAGCAGTCAATTAACCAGTCAGTCAGGCAGTCAATCAATCAGTCAGTCAGGCAGTCAATCAATCAGTCAGTCAGTCAGGCAGTCAATCAATCAGTCAGTCAGTCAATCAATCAATCAGTCAGTCAGGCAGTCAATCAATCAATCAGTCAGTCAGGCAGTCAATCAAAGAGTCAGTCTATCCATCGTTCAGTTAATAAACTATTAAGTCATAAGCACTGAAGATATTTTAATCTATACTGAAAACTTCACAACTTCTACATCTTCTTTAGTAAAATCATCTCTAGAATCATTGTCTTTAAAATCATCATCCTTAAACCATCATCTCGGATCAGTATGTGCAAGGTTCAAAACCTAGGCTTGCCCGTCACTAACATCACTTTTGAGTGAGAAAACTGACGTTAACATTAGCTCTACCAGCTTTTTATAATTATGTAGTTTTTACAAGTGTAGAAGTGTCACATTACATTCACGATAATCCTGACGTGATCTGTGTGCAAGGATCGGGACATTAAATGCGCAGTTTATAACTTTGTGTGTTGTACATTACATCAAAAATGGAAAATATTTATATAATAAAAGAAAAACCAAATTCCTTAGATCACCATCAATCAATCAATCAATCAAATCAATCAATCAAATCAATCAATCAAATCAATCAATCAAATCAATCAATCAAATCAATCAATCAAATCAATCAATCAATCAGACAGTCAATCAAACAGTCAATCAAACAGTCAATCAATCAATCAATCAGAATTTAATGTCCAGTTCCTCTCCATAAAGCAATGTCAGGGACATCAATCATCTAACCCACCTGCTGCGGACAATCACTTCTAGACTGCTGGGAGATATCTTATATCCACATTCCTCCAAGACTTCTTCCGCCGCTATCTCCTCCAGCGACTTGTTCTTATCCACTATCCCAGCGCACAGTTCCAGCGTGAACGCCCTCTCCGGAGGAACTCGCTTTGTGTCGATGGTGTGACCGTTCTCTCCGTTCATCCGAGCCATACACATGTACACAGCCGGGCGAAACTGCTTGACCATGACGAAGACGTTACGCGTCACGTTGTGTATGAGAATGGAAACACTGTCGTGCGACTCTATGGTGTCCCATCGCTTTCTCACTTTGTTCTGATTGTAGTGGACGGCTAGGGGGCGTATGTAGGGACTCAAGGTTATAGCTTCTGTGGTAACGTCCGAGATGTCGTACATTGTTGCCGAGCTTGCTACGTTATGATATTACACAAGGTTTTTAATAATAATAGATTTTAAAAATTATTTTTAATAATAATAATTTTAAAACTAATACAACTATTTAACTATCGATTTTACTAGCCATTTAACTATTTTATCTATTTTAATTATTTATTTTTATAATTAATTTTGTTTGATTTTTAATAGTAATAGATTATAATAATAATAGATTTTTTAAAACAGTTAAAAAGGTAATGAACTTTAAGATTTTAGGTAGAATTAGAGTAATCCTTAAGGACAAAACTAATATTCTCTACTCTAATCCTATCCTTTTATTTCGATGAACCTTTATGTGCCAAACTGACCCCAATTTGCAATTCTAGCCTGCACTTCAGGTCCGTCCATAAGGAGTTGTATATATCTATGATCACATGCAAATAACATATACTAAACTAAGTGAAACTAAACTGCATTTGATATCAAAGTCAACTAAAATCTTAATACAAACTATATTTTATATTATTAGTTATAGAAAAAATATCAGACGATCTTGAATAGAATTTATGTTGTTGTTGTGTCATAAATTCCTTTTACTAAATTTGTATATATAGTATAGTATAATTCATTTTTTATATAAATAATATTGGTGGAACATATTTTGATTCTGCCCACATATGTCTACATCTAACTACAAAAAGTGACTGCCAACCGAGCGAATAAATAATAGGCACAAAATCAACATGTAAAATCTAAATTTAGCAACAACTGATAAGATCTTCAAAAAGTCAGCAATCAGTCGTCCTTCACCTTCATGACTACAAGTGGGGTTAAAATGAAATGGCCTGCAAATATTCGATAAGTTGCTGACTCCTGCAATTAAGCATGATTTTACCTTGAGACTTTTTATTTTTATGATATGCATTTCTTTAATGCTCATTAAGAATTGCATCAGCTTCATGTCAACTTACACGAGAGACGAGATCCTACTGGAGATTTGCACGGCGTTTAAAATATGCGCCAGAGAAAGAAGAAGGCAAGTGATGCTAGCAACGAGGAGGCTTTCTTAGCAACAGTGATAAATGTAAACAATGTCTAGTTTAGAGATTTCATTTGTACTTTTTCTTATTGTAATGTCTGCATTACATCACAGTGAATGACAACTTGTCCCTTTAATGCCATAAGTTTAGATCGTAATCAAGCTTTATAACTATGGCATTGTCAACGGTTATGTAGGCGCCTGTATGCAATCGTTTATGCCAGAGAATCGAAAGCAATAGCAGCACTAAGAGTTAATTTTTAATAATAATAATAATAACAATAATAACACACATTATAGTGAACTGATCAACTACGTTGATATCTATCACTTTTAATACCATATATTAAATCCGTTAGGCAATTTTGTCAATTTTCCGTGTAGCCAGTCCAGTGAATGTCCGAGATTTTACTCTCAGATCAGCGCGACTGGGATTCGAACCCGCGAGGGTTCAAGAGGGTCGAACCCGCGAGGGTAGGCGCCTGTATGCAATGGTTTATGCCAGAGAATCGAAAGCAATAGCAGCACTAAGAGTTAATTTTTAAAGTTTAATGCTTACTAGAACATAACATAGCATAACAGCAAGTAGACTACTGCAGTCATTAATGACAACATCGAGCACTATTGAGACAAATCCAGCTGGTGAGCAAAATTTGAGATCCAAAGGGGTGCAAATTTCCAAATCCAAAAAAATTCAGTCTAAAGGTAATAATACTATAGAATAAATACTCTGGAATAAATACTACGGAATTATACTACAGTCTAATATTTGAATACATGTGTATGTGATTTTATTCCTTCAGTCAAATGGTAGCAATTAATAGATAATAGCGGCATTGGTTAACATCATTTCGCCTTCACATGCCGCGACGTCTGAAGCCTCTCAAAACAACCAAAAATGTTAAAAATCAACGTGCCGCCAAAAAGCAGACGAAAGACGAGGAAGTGAGAGTTCTTGCGTCCAGGAAAGAATCGACAGATATGATAAAGCTCTGGAACGGGAGTAGTTGGTTCTACGTAAACAGGTCGGGCTTTCCGATGAGTGAGTCAGCATATGAGAAAATGTGGAAACATGCAGAGGCGATTCATCCAGATGGGCCTGAGCTGAGGAACCGGATTAAACCAGTTGAAGTATGTCTTAGTAAATTTAATAGTTAACAAATAAAAACCTGCACATACAACGTATCTTTATGCAAAGTTTAAACACCTTTTAGTTAATGATTGTATACGATAATATATTATCGCTTTATAGTAAACGACAGTGTATTTATCTTAGTCAATTTTATATTAATGAATTACGAATTTTACCAATACTTTAAATGTCCAAGTTTTCGATCCGTGATGAACTCATCATGGACTTGAACTCACAATCACAGAAAGATTTAGAGCACCACGATGGAGCTTGATGCTCTACACACTTAGCTATTGACACAGGTGTTATGATATTGCAGTAGTTAAGTAATTACTGGATGCTTCTCATTTGCATATGTTGAGCCAGTCATTAAATCTTCGGTGATTGGTTGAGTAAGCTTGAGTAAACAATATTTTTATTGTAGTTTGAATTTGTTTATTTCGAAAATTATAAAAATTAATTACCTGCTGGTTTGCCCATTAAAATGTATGTATTTTGAACAAAAATTCATTAAAATGCGCTGTATTAGTAATACAAGATGTTTCTGTGCAGGTACCGATCCCGAAAGCTCCCCTCTGTATGAACCCATTACTGTCTGTGTCACGTCACCTTGAAAATGTACAGAAATATCTTATGTTGCTCGAGTAAGTACATACCTTTATATAATTAATCTAGATTCAATTTACATTCAAAAAATTTATTTTCAATTTAATTATCTCTATTTCTTTTCTACCTGCAGATATCTATGAATAGATTAAGAATAGATAAATAATTATAATAGTTTAGTAATATCATAAATATAATAAATAATAATATATTGATAATAATATAATATATAAATGAAGAATAGGTAATGAATAGATAATAAAGATATCCTACCTCAAAAGCTTTACCTAGGAATAAGACTCGATTATATTGCAAGTAAATGCATCTATTAGAGCTTGTTAGGTACGATGCTATTTCTTAAGCCTTACGTCAGTTATATCTGTAAAACAGTTTATGATAATAAATTGTTTATGTTTGTTTAAGCCTGAAAATCTTCCAAGAAAAAATCAAAACCTTTAGAGTGAATCTTATGTATGGTTCTGCTCATTTTGAATCCTGATTTGTGAATTAAATTAAAATATGAACTCTATTTATGTTATCTTTTAGTAAGAAGAAGATACTGGACTAAAGAAATCGAAATTATTAGTGATTTCAATGTAATAAATATGTTATTATGTTGGGGATAGACAAAATTTCTCGAATTGGGATTAATTACTGAAACTTTTAACTATTTATTAACTTAGCAGTCTATTAACTGAACTATTTACTGACTGAACTGCTTACTAATCAAAAGCTTTATTGACTCCTTCCTTCATTCAATTAACGGAATATTTTATAGTATCCTGACTACTGTGCACTGGCTACTATTCTACTGTTTCTTTATCACCGGATGGGCACCATTTAGGATCTTTTTCTTTCTCTTCAGCACATGTTTTTCCAGATCGTGTGAGGTGAATCGATTTGTAGTGACATTTGATGGGGGGGACGTCCATGACATCATCCTTGTATGAGGAAACTGACGTTAAACCTTTATTATTATTATTATTATTTTTATTATTATTATTATTATTATTATTAATATAATTCCTGACAGGCTGGCTATTGTATTACTCATAGGTATAACTACACTGGCACTCAGTTCTTTGACATAAGAAAGGATCGACCATACAGCGGGTGAGTAGAAACCTATTATTTCATCCAGTGGCTTATAAACTAAGAAATGCGTTACTAAAAATTTCAATGGATATATTACTACTAAGATACTTGACCGCGGATCAGTATGTGCGGGGTTCAAATCCTAGGTTCGCCTGTCACTGATATCGCTTTTGAGTGAGGAAAGTGACGTTAAATTTAGCTTTACAAGCTTTTAACTTTTTTAATACTAAACTACAATAGAGAAAAGCTGATAATTTTGTCTGTAAGAAATTGAACTGTGTCAAAGTTTAACTGGCAGGAGACGTAGAGATCTACTGAACTTTTGGTTGCCTGGTTGTTGTTGTTGTTGTTGTTTGTTAGTATCGCAGAAGAATGTGATAGCATGCAGCAGTTTTTGCAGAAAGAAATGTATAATAGATGTTATTGATTGATTGATTGATAATCATTTAATTGATTTGTGGATTGATTGATCTATTAATTGGCTGATTGATTGATTTATTTACTGATTAATTGATGAATTGATGGTTTTGTTGATTGATTAATTGATTGATTGTTGTAGATTAATGGAGAGTGCTCGTTGTATGATAAGAGACTCTCTGCCAATCAAATGCCTCGAGGCCGTTATACTCTGCCTGTATCCTTTGAATTAACTCTGCACATTGCTTCTCCTAGCAGTGTCTAATTGTCCTTATCCTTGTCTTGGCTGGATCAAGTTGCGACGTCGGTAAGATACTCGCCCGCGGATCAGTATGTGCGGGTTCAAATCCTGGGCTCGCCCATCACTGACATCTCCTTTGAGTGAGGAAACTGACGTTAACATTAGCTTTTAGCTTTTTATCGAGTAGGAAACTGACGTTAAACTTGGCTTTGGCATTCTTTAGGTTGCATTGACTTATTATTTTATTTTATTTTATTTCATTATCGCATCATACATGTAATTATACGTGTCAATTCTTGCGTGCAAAATATCAAGTGTGTGCGTGAACACAAAACAAAGGCCAACAATGGCACTTACATGTTCCTACAAAACTACAACACTACATTTATTGATAGTACTTGACAGCAGCATTGCCACACTCTAGCTACCTGACCAATCAGTGCAGCACCCTGGACAGGTTCCCCCTCAGTTTCGTGTCAGAGCATGAGGGCAGTGTATTCCACCACGTGGTGCTCGGTGTATGCAATGCTGGGAGGTACGGAGCCATGGGCATCAGCAGGAGATCTGATCTCATGTACAAACGTATCAGCTGTAAGACTCTCTCACAACTCATTGAAAACTTCATCGAGTCCTATCGAAAGAGTGAGCGATGTTTAATAGCTAACGTTGTCTGTTGATTGATTTGTGATTAGTTGATGATGGATTGATTGATTGAATTGTCGATTGGATTGATTGATTTACTGATTGATTGACTGATTAATTGATTTACTGATTGATTGACTCATTGTTTCATTGATTGATTTTTCATTTATTCATGAATGAATGAT